>JANHGC010003977.1:11988-25646 GCA_027560395.1 Boaedon fuliginosus | reverse complement strand
TATTAGATTGATACCCTGCCTCACTTCCCCGGTCAGGGTCTCCTGCTTGAGCAAGGGGGTTGGACTAGAACAGCGGTCTCCAACTTTGGCAAGTTTAAGCCTGGAGGACTTCAACTCCCAGAATTCCCCAGCCAGCAAATTCTGGAAGTTGAAGTCCTCCAGGCTTAAAGTTGCTAAGGTTGGAGACCCCTGGACTAGAAGATTTCCAATTCTGTTATTTTGTTAAAGCTGTGATACCAAGAAGTCTGATCCAGCAAAGCTCCCTGCTTGGAGGGAAAAAAATGAGTATTACAAGCAATTTCAAATCCCAAAAGCTCATAATTTTAGACTGGGACTCTCTGAGTTGTCCTTCCTGCACAGAAAGGAATGCTGGTGTGCTCCTGTGATTAGCCAGCAACACGAAGCCCCAGGACGGGCTAAGCTACTTTTGCTTAATCCAGAGAGTAGTACCTTCTACTGGGTGGTGTTTCTTGGGCCATCTGCAACTGATCCGGACATACTAAGCAAGATAATACATTCTCCAGATCTAGCCGTGTTTCTGACCTTATCATTGAGGCAAGAGTCTTGGCTTACTGTAAATAGAAGTAGACGCCAATTGGTGCCACCCTTGCTCTGCAGAGGAACAAAACAAAGGTCTCATTGGACAGTGGGATCTTCTCACATGCAGTGACGTTGGTAGACTGACTAGACCAAGCCATGCTCTGGCTGATTATTTTTTTCCTCTTCTTCTCCACAGAGAATTCAAGTGTAACAGCAGGAGCAGCAAAACAGAAGGTGAGTTGTGAAATGTGGATTTTGTGTTCCCTTCTGTTCCCCAGAGACAGCAGTGGAACAAACAAGTATGGAGGTAGCTTCAGGGGTCTTTGACATACTTAGGTTTCCTGGGCATTTTGCACGAAGCACAGCCTGTGTTTACAGTATTGCTTCCTTGCACCTGGGAAAAAAATTATTAGTAGTATTAATGTGGTTGAGGTTGTCTCAAATAGCATCTAGTTACCTTGGTTGATGTTTACTGATGTAGTCATAGGGAGATATTGGATCTTATTTACTCCAGTTCTTGAGTAAAGACGTTGTTTGCCCTTCTGATCTTGCACCAGTCATCTTGTATTATACTGTTTCTGGATATCCCAATAGCAATAGCACTTAGATTTATATATCGCTTCACAGTGCTTTACAGCCCTCTCTAAGCAGTTTACACAGTCAGCTTATTGCCCCCAACAATCTGGGTCCCCATTTTACCGACCTCGGAAGGATGGAAGGCTGAGTCAACCTTCAGTCGGTGGGAATCGAACTGCCAAATTGTTGGCAGTCAGCAGAAGTAGCATGCAGTACTGCACTCTAACCACTGCACCACTACACTATCCAGTACTTGGATTCAATATGATCTCCCCTGATCTAAAGAGGGGAGTAGGAATGTCCTACAAGCCACAATACAAGTGCAGAACCTTCCAAGCTTTCTAGGTCTCTCACCTAGGTCTCTAGGTCCAGCATGCTCAGGGAACCCCTATAATAACGGAACCACTCCCTTCTATTGGGATCCTGTCCCACCAGGATGCTTCTGTATCTCCACCCTTCTCGTCTTCACCCATAGGTCACCAGAGCAGTGATCTTCATGAGTTGAGGTTCAGATCTGTTGATGGAGTGCCCAGTTACTAGCCTGAAGGAGAACACCTATCTACAGACCTACTCCATGCCTGCCTCATGGAGACAAAACATGATGCCAGCATGTTCCTAATGGGTGGTGGCGCCTGGAATGACACATCTATCACTGCTCTGCTCATTTATCTTGGGCATTATGCAGCAGGAACCACATCTTTACTAGAAACGAGGTCGCTTCCTGGAAGAGCTCCTGCACATATTTCTGTGGGGGTTCGCATAAAAGAACTTCCTGGCAAATTATGCCCTTTGTGGCCACCAGTTCATCTTGCCTCCCCCTTTGTCACCATTCAAGGCATCCATAATATGTGTCACCTTGCCTTGTGACAAGGCCACTTCTCCTTGGTATTGCTAAAGGGCACAGGGGAACTTAAATATAACCTGTAAAGCACTTAAGCGTATTTTAACTAATGTAAGGCCATGATAAGATCATTGTCTCACTCCCTTCTTTTCTTCCTGACCTCGTAATTTCCCCTAGTTTGGCACTCCCTGGGTATCATACTTCCACTTCCAACATTCCTGGGTCAGAAGTAAGGGGCGACAAGTGTTTAGAGGAGAGCTTTGGAAGTTGTCACGTTGGGGAAAATTCTGTTTTATCTTTCTACCTGCATAACCCACATTGTGCATAATCACATCATGGAAGAATGGGAGATGGAGTTTATTACAAAACCCAGCTTCTATGAAGCTATATCTGGCACACAAATATTCTGCCCCTATGAAAAACTCATAGGTTGGTCTTGCTCCCTGGTCTCAAAAGTTAGGAGACCCTCTACCGTTATCTCCACAGAGGTTTCATTGATAACAGTAGAGGGTCCCCTAATTTCTTAGGCAAGGGAGCAAGATCAACCTACAGGTTTTTCATAGGGGCAGAATATTTGCATGCTAGATACTTTGATTGGGGCAATGTTCAGCCCCCTTTCTAACCCTGAAGCAATAGCGTAGACTTGGTGGGAGTGTATGGGAGTGTTTGGATGGTCTCATCCGTGATGCCTATGCAGTTCCCTCAAAGTGATGGAAGATCAGAGCTTGAAAGTCTGTCCCATTTGGCCACCAACAAATTTCAACTGTCTTCTCATTGGCAGTCTTGGGTGGACTTTGTCTCTGAGTGCTGAAGGGATATGGGGAGTTTCACTGGAACACTGACACCCATTTTCTATGGGGACAGAGGAGAGAATGGGTAAACCGCCCGTCTTCCAGTCATGGATGGAGGAGAAGAATGCTTGGAAGATGCATCTTCTTCCTTGCAGTGTCTCCTCTAGCCTGAGTAGATCAACCCAATGGTAGCTGCATAAAGTACATTATAAAAACCTGGTTCCAAGCTTTAAGCTACACCATGAAAATAGACTCAAGGCAATTGTGGGAAAGCTGCCAAAAATAGTAACCCAGTTTGGAAGGTCTACATATTAAGCAGTGTAGGAAAACTCAAAAGAGGCCACAATATTTGGCAATACTATATATTGAATTTTTTAATAATGTACAAGAATACTTGCACTATTATTCTGTGATGCTTTTTCTGCTCCCCGTAGTATCACAAAAGATGTGTAGAGAAGAGCAGGAGAAATGTCCCATGGGGTGACCTTGCAGAGTGGGTTGACCGTTTCTTCATTTCACACAGAAAAGAGGGGAATGGATAGTTCAGACTTGGTGGCAAACCCAGAGCTGTTGCCAAGGAACTTAACCTCTTCCCTCTTCCTCTTCCAGGCCCCGGCAGCACGTTTCCAGATGTCCATCCAAGCAATTGTTCCACCAAGAGGCATGCAAGTGAAGATGAGTTGAGGAAGCGGCTGAAATCCCAGGGGTCGCCAGTCCTGTCAGCCGGGGGTGCTCTGCGCAGCACTTCCTCCTCTGACTACATCCAAGAGCCAAAGTTCTTTCAGTCGGGACATCCTGGGCAAAAGACATCCGCGTGCCTGGCAGAGAAAGCCTTGCCGTATAGCATGCTCAGCTTCCCAGAAGGTTCTTGCACTGTATTAAGTCAAGAGCACAAATCTAGTTCCTTACATCATAGGGAGCCAGCCGAGCGGTACAAAAGCCTCCATATCCAGAGCGGCGTCCAGTCTGAAGACTTGCTGGCCTCCAGTGTCCCTGCCTGCCCTGCTGACGTTCAAAACTTGGAGGAAACCACCACACAAGATAGAGCTGCCAAAACTTTCTCCAATGCCACATTGGCCTCAGGGAGGTGCAACATCGATAGCATCATCTCCCTGTTGAAAAGCAAGTGTGGCAACGGCAGAATCAACCTCTACCCTGTGGTGCAGCTCATAGACATTATGAAGGACATTGACCGACTCTCCCAGGACCTGAAGAGCTGTGGTGTTCACTTAGACTGCAGTGGCTTGCAATTTGATAGCCACCTGCCGCTTAGTGAGGAAGGCCGGGGACAAGGTCTTCATTATAGCTTCTACTCCTCCCCCATGTTGGCCAACAGCATCCGCAGTCCCGAGGAGCTGGCAGTGCAAAGCAGCACCAAAGCTGAGCTCCTCAAGCAGACCCAACCTAGCCATTATGTGGGAGAAACAGAAGGGGACACTCGAGGTGCCCAAGACCAAATCAGCCAGAGTAGTCCTATTCTGAAGGTTCATAGTAGCCTTGATGAAGCTAGCAGCTCAGAGTCTGAGACGAATGATTATCCTGAACTAACCAATACAGATATCCTGAGCGAACTGGCTTCTCTGGCCTGTCCGGAACCTCAGTTGTTAGATCAGCATTCGGAATCCCACCATCAGTTGCTAGAAAGCCAAGGGGCTGAGTCAAGGTCTCAGTTAATGGGCTCACAGTCTCTAGAACACCAACCCCAGCTAGTAGATTCTAAGTCTCTGGAGCCGCCTCCAGAACCATTGGACCTGCAGACAGTGGATCCCTTGCCTGCACCCCTGGGACTGCAGCCTCTAGAACCTCTGGAGCTTCAGACTTTAGAACCTCTTTCTGAGTCACTATCACTCCAGTCCCTAGAACCCCTTTCTGAGCCTCTAGGGCTCCAGTCTTTAGGGACCCTGGACCACCAGTTGCTTGATTCCCAGTCCCAGCTCCTGGATGCAGAGGCCCAGCTGCTTTCCCCTTTGCCCAAGTTGCTAGACTCTCAGCCCCATCTGGGAAGACAAGAGTCTTCAGGAGAACACTCGCTACAACCTGGAGCCCGCCTTGGAGGCTGCTCCTTAAGAGGAGTAGTAAGGCGAGGGGCTGGGCGGGGAAGGGATGATCACAGGAAATATGCTCTACGGAGAACAGATAAACCAAAGATACTCTGTCGTCGTCGGAGGGGAGGCCGAGGGCAGCGAACAGAGATTGTCACTGACAGCCAAGTCCTCCCCATGGCTGTACCAGTGGAGGTGGTCATGGCGCGACCAGAAGAAGCCAGGATGCCAGTGACCACCATTGCAGCAAATCAAGTAGCAGATCCCATGGTTTCCACTTTGGAGTCAGAAGATGGCCAGAAGGCGGCTGCCCTCCTGAACCCCTCAAAGCCCAAATGCCGTGGCATACGTCGGATGGTGGTAAAGATGGCCAAGATTCCCGTCACTCTTGGGAGGAGGAATAAGACGACGTACAAAGTCTCCTCCCTCAACAGTAGCTTGAATGTAGAAGGTAAAGAGGTTGCAATCTCCGCTTCTCTAGAGCCCACTCCACTGCTGAAGATGAAAAACAATGGCCGGAATGTGGTGGTGGTCTTTCCTCCAGGAGAAATGCCCATCATCCTGAAGCGGAAGAGGGGAAGGCCTCCCAAAAACCTGATGCTAGGGCCCTGCAAACCTAAGGAGCCTGCCCCAGAAGTGAAGAAACGGAGGAGGAGGAAACAGAAGTTGGCATCCCCGCAGCCCTCTTACGTTGCAGACACCAATGACAGTAAAGCGGACTATTCAGATGTCCTGGCCAAGCTAGCCTTCCTCAACCGCCAGAGCCAGTGCTCCGCTCGTTGCTCCCCACCCCGCTGCTGGACCCCAAGCGAGCCCGACTCCATCCACCAGGCTCCTGACACTCAGAGCATCTCCCACTTTTTGCACCGAGTACAAGGCTTCCGCAGACGAGGTGGCAAAGGAGGTGGGTTTGGGCGTGGAGGGAGCCATTCCGCCCGTTCCTCCCGTTGCTCCTTCAGCGATTTCTTTGAAGGCATTGGCAAGAAGAAGAAGGGAGTTCTGGGGACAGCTATGCATGTTGACCCCACTCATCCCCGGAAGAGAGGCCGTCCAGAGCCGGACCCCATGGAGAAGCCCAAAAGAAAGAGGCGATCTCGCAAAAACGGGGTCTTGTTTCCTGAGCAGAACCCCAGCCAGAACTTCAGTGATGGGTCCTCAGAGTGGTGTGGAGAAAAAGAAAGTCTTTGGCTGTCCCACCAAGGACACCTTTCGGGTCAAGCCAACAGGAATTGCAGCTACCAAGGCAGCGATTCACGGACCTTCCACTCCTCAACTGTGGAGTCAAGTTCTTCAAGCCGAACTGGTTTTTATGGGGGGAGCAATCCATCATCCCAGTCTGAACTCAGCCAGGAAAGGCAGAACCTTTTCACAGGCTATTTCCGTTCCCTGTTGGATTCCGATGACTCCTCCGACCTGTTGGACTTTGCCCTCTCCAATTCTCGCTCTGCCTCACGGAAATCCTCAACCACATATACAGCCCCGCCCAATGCTATCGCAACCCAGAGAGGCATGGCGTCTTACTCAAGCCGGGGTGGGAAAGCCACGCCTTCTTCCACTACCACAACTGCCACGAGCGAGGTGCCCTTCCACACAGTCAGCAGGCAGTCGTTCCCTCCCAACAGAGCAACAAGCTACAGCCTGTCCCAGGCTGCTTCGGAGTGCCGTGACCCAGATGCCTTCCAGAAGCTGGCATCTCTCTCGGCTGTCTCCAGGTCTCCTACTACTCACTCCACCACAGCCTCCAGCTATGCACAATACGGCAACTATGGCAGTACTGGAGGACAAAGCATGACTCCTGCCAGCTTGTTTCAGCAAGCGAAGTCCTACCACGCCACCCAAGACTGTCCCAACAACAAAGATTGCAGCTTCACCTACGGCGGTGGCAATAGCCTGCCCTCCTCCCCAAGCAGTGCCCACAGTGTCAGCTACACCCAGCAGACTTCAGGGCCCAGCATGTCCCTGAGTAAGCCCTCTTTCTTCAACAGCTCCGATCCCAGCCAGTTCTCCAGCTCATCTCACACCCCCATGAGGTGTGACAGCCGGGCAAGCACTGTATCGCCAGGGGGTTACATGGTCCCTAAGAGTTCAATCCCCTTCCAGCCCTCACCGGAGAGCTGTAGGCAGTTTCCTAGTGCCTCTCAATGGGCTTTCCGGCAAGGCTATGGCCTGGACTGGAACCCTGAGTCCTTCAGTCAACTCTACAACCCGGGCTTTGACTGCCACATCAATGAACCCAACGTCATCCTAGACATCTCCAACTATACACCCCAGAAGGCCAAGCAGCAGACGGTCTCGGAGACCTTCTCCGAATCCTCTTCAGACAGTACCCAGTTCAACCAGCCATCAGGCTACAGGAGGGCCAACAGTGAGGCTTCGTCCAGCGAAGGGCAGTCCAGCCTCTCTAGCTTGGAGAAGCTGATGATGGATTGGAACGAGTCTTCTTCGGCCCCAGGTTATAACTGGAACCAGAGCGTTTTATTCCAAAGCAGCTCCAAGCCAGGACGGGGCAGGCGAAAGAAAGTGGACATATTTGACACTGCCCATCTCAGTTTCTCCACGGGGGGCTACCCCTCCAAGAGAGGGACTGGTGCTCGGCAGCCACGGGGTTCCCGGGGCGCCTGCGCCTCCAAAAAAGAAAGAGGCACAGGCAAAGCAAAGTTCCCCACCAAATCCCAGTCGGTGAACCCGCTGTTTCAAGATAGCACAGATTTGGGACTGGACTACTACAGCGGGGACAGCAGCATGTCCCCGCTGCCTTCCCAGTCCCGGAGCTTTGGGCTCAGCGAACGCGATCCTTGTGACTACACCGGGCCGTACTCCATGAATCCTTCCACGCCTTCGGATGGCACCTTTGGGCAAGGGTTCCAGAGTGACTCCCCCAGCCTGGGGCAGACGGACTTGGAGAACAAGCATTTCCCTGCCCTGCCCCACCAACTGGCTGCCCCTCCCTCTCAGCAGACGGTGTTCGAAGCCAGCCTGCAGAAAGCTTTCTCGCCCAACTGCTCCCCCACCCTGGCCTTCAAAGAGGACTTGCGGCCCAGTGACATCCGGAAGCTTCCGGCCTGCGACTCGCTCAAACACGGCATCGCCGGGGTGGCCGGCTTGTCCCACTCGGCCCCCCACATGGCCTGCCGGGACCTCTCCATGTCTCAGCCTCACTATGATTCTCCCAGCTGTAAAAACCCCAGCTACTGGTATTCGCCCACTGCCAGCACCCGCAGCCCTCCCTACGACAACAAAGCCGGGGTGGGCATGCTGGTAGACTTCATGGGGAGGAGCCCCGAGGCTTCTTGCCTCAACCCCCATTTGACCAGTCCCCCCAGCAGCAACCCTTCCAAGAGTGAGAAGGAGCCCATGGACATGGCAAGGGCTCATCACCGGGGAGCCTATATTTGCCCCTTGATGAATGACTTAAATATCTCCCCGGTCCCGAGAGACTCGATGCTGCCGCTGCAGGACAACTATAGGTACCCCAGCTTTGCACCCCAAGGGCACCCAATCATGACCGCACCTCAGAAGAGCGGGTTTTTGGGTCCAATGCTAGAACAGCATCCCGAGGACACATTCACGGTCACCTCTTTGTAGTGTCATCTGAAGTGCCAACCAGACACGAGGTTTTGTTTCAGGGTAGGTGCCTGAGGAAGAGCTGGGCGGGGAGGGGGCTGCTTTGAGGAGGGGGGACGGAGTGGGCTTGGGCTTGGAAGCTCATCATCCTCACGCCGATGGGGCTAGCAAAGAGGCTCACGGCACAATGGGGTGGAAAATAAATAAGCAGGTTCCTCTGTGGGGCGTTATTTTAAAAAAAGGTATTTTGTAATGGTAGACATCAACTCAGATATCAACTGGCGAGTGGCTCTTGGACAGGAGTTTGAATTTAGGGCCTCTTTAAGAAGTGTGGATTTCAACTGGAGAATTCCCCCTTAATTCAGCCAACCTTTAAAGTCCTGCTGGCTGGGGAATTCTGGGAGTTGAAGTCGTCACATCTTAAAAGTGGCCACAGTTGAGCAACACGGCCTTAGGACGATGGTAGTCCTTGAGATGGGGGCCACAGTTGAGCCCAGCATTCCCGTTGCCAAGCAAGACAGTGAAGTGACTTTTCTCCCATTTTATGACCTTTCTTCCCACAGTCGTTAAGTGAATCGCTGCAGCTGTTAAGTTAGTCACACGGTTATAAAGTGAATCTGGCTTCCCCATTGATGTTGCTTGTCAGAAGGGCTCAAAAGGGGATCACATGACGCTCGGGACACTCCAACCATCCTAAATACGTATCAATTGCCAGGGGTCCAAATCTTGATCACCTGACTCATAAGTGCGATGGTCATAAGTGTGAAAAATGGACAGTCCCCCTTTTTTTTTTTCAATGGCATTGTGATTTGGAAGAGTCAGTAAACGAGTGGTTGTAAGTGGAAGATTACCTGTAGCAAGTTCTCTTGCAGACAGAAGTTTTACGTACACCAGTCCAGATCATTGTGTAGATCAGGGGTGTCAAACCCAAGGCCCACAGACCGGATCCGACCCACCTGGTGCCTAGAAAAAGCAAAGGACCAGCCCATGGTGCCTCTGCCAGTGAAAATGGGGTTCTTTTTTTTTGCTGGCACAGGGTTGCAGGAGGCCGTCGTAGCCGAAAATGGAGCTCACGAGCCCATTTTCACTGGCAGAGTGCTTGGGCCACCACAGGTGCCCCCCAACACATGTGATGCCATGGTGGCCATGCCATGCCTGTCAACCCCCCCTCCCTGAGGTCAAACACAATCCTGATGTGGCCCTCAATGAAATCGAGTTTGACACCCCTGGTGTAGATCTAGCAAGCATATTTGGAGCTCCAGAAGTGGTGCTGAGTACACAACTCCCATGAACAGCCCCCAAGACCAGAGACTTGGCACGCATAAAAGGACAAGTCACAGTGGGCAGCTGTTCCCTAGCAATGGGGAGGGTGCTCCGTAGCACCCCTCTCCATCTTCTTCCCCTTCCTGTGCCCCAGCTTGGTTTTATCTTTGGTCTTAGCGGTAGATGAGTACATTTCCAGACCAATCTCTGGAAACCTGTAGCTACCACCCTTTATGGACCTTCATGCAGACTCCAGAGGCGTCCCTGTATTTGAAGGCTAGTCTGGTGCTTTGTTTTGTATCATGCCAGCTTTTTTTTTTTCTTTTAATGAAAAGAATTTTCACAGCAATAAAGTTAGGTGGAGCAGGAATCCCAGAACTGTGTCACCCTTGAGTTATGCTGACTCGTAATCTGCCTCTTATTGCAAGTCCTTTAAAAAAAAAGGGGAGTATTATATTAACTAATAACCATTTTAGATGTGACCGCAAAGAGTCCACCCAGTTTAGCAATATTCTTTCCAAAGATGGCTCATGTAACGTCTTGCGTTCATATAACGCCCTGAATCCCAAACCTTTCTCCCCACAGTTTAGCTGACCACGTTGTACAAACTCAAGCCTGTGGCTGAGTTTATGGTTCAGTGTCCTGTGCAAATGTAGAAAAGTGGATTCATTCCATAAATCATGGTCAAGTTAATCATGAGTAAACATGCCAGGGCTTCTTGGAGCTCTGTAGCTGCTGGCCCTGTGCAGATATCTTCCCCAGGTTTTGCGAGGGAAACTGTCACGTGAAGGGTCAGGCTGGAAGCAAAGCTCAAGTAGGATGACGGGGGCTGCGAAGTGCAGGGGGTCAGAAGGCATACAGAGGGGGAAGATAGGCAGGCAGGAGGAACTGAAGTATCCCTGGGGTTGTAAATGCAAGCGGGCTACCAAGCGCCTGGGTTTTGATCATCTGATCCATGAGATGCTGCAACCACTGTAACTGGGAGCCAGTTGTAAGTTTCTTCATTCAGCACCACTGTCCCTTCGAACGGTCCCTGGACAAATGGCCGCAAGTTGAGGACTACCTGTTTTCTGCAGTGACTGGGTTCGTATGTTGGGTGCTCTGGAACTTGCATCACAGTTTGGGTGTTTTGCATAAACCCAGTGTAGAGTTTAATGTCAAGGTTCCAAGTAATAGACCCATAGCAAGCAAAAACTCCAAGGCAGGTTGATTCCTCAAAGAACAGCTTTATTGGATATATCATATTGGCACAGAACTGGTGAAAACCGACTCTAAAGGTTCCCACGGTTTTCACCTAAGTAAAAGTTTCTCACTTTCTCAAAACAATCGGTCACCTGGTCCAATCACGGCTCTGTCTGGTTGCCTGGTGACATCACTCCTCCTTCCTCGGACCAGGTGTGAGAATGTCCTTGGTTCCCAAGAGAAAGGATTTTATTTTGGCTACAAAGTCCCCCCAACTATCTCAAATCCCCCCCCTCCCTATCTCTGAGTTCCAGTGTGGCAACACTGATGCTCCAAGATGGCTTTGGTCAGGTCAGCTTCAGGGTTGACACCCAGACTTCGTGGTTTATAAACCCACCTCCCGCTTAGCATGGTCGGAAGGTCACCAGTAGTAGCTGTGCTTTGCTATAATTGAAATCCATCCCTAAAAGGAGGGAGGGTTTATTAGGAAGATAAATGTGGTAACTTTAAACCAGGGATCTCCAACCTTGGCCACTTTAAGCCCGGAGGACTTCAACTCCCAGAATTCTGCTCTAAACATTGCGCGTGATCCTCAGCCTCCATATGCCTCTCTAGCCCTCGTGGCATCTTTTCTGCTTCAGAAATAAGTTCCATCTACTACTAGGAAGACCCACCAGGGAAAGAGGTTATAAATGTTTGGCTCCAGTTTTGGATGCCCTCCATCCAACTCTCCCAATTCAGAGGTTCCATCTGTTAACGAAGCATTGGGGTTGAGATTAGCTGTCTGTAAACAAGTTATTTGGCTGTATTGTATTTCTGTATCGTCATTACTTTTATTAGCCACCTAAAGGGTAATATGCAGAAAGGCAGGATAGGCCTTGAAAAACAGAAATAAAACAAGTCAATAATATTTAGTGGGGGGTCAGATTATCCCAGAGGCTGCTGAAAGCTGGTTCAGGAGCTTTGCAAAAAGCAGGAGGCATGCCTCTTTGACAGTCCAAGCACGCCGAATGAGAGACAAAAGGTTTTACTTCCAAATCTCACGAGGTCTCTGTCACTCCCAAGCTCCGGAATAGCTTCCCTTGGGACTTTTTATTTATCTTTCGCTCTTTCCGTCTTCAGATCGAGGCTTTCTCCTTCAGTGAGACCTTTTGAGTTTTGTGAACAATTCTTGTTTCCCAGATTGGCCAGGGAGATGCTGTCAGCACCCGACGTGTAGAAAGAGGAGGATAGGAAACCGAAAGGCAGGCATCCCCATACAGGCAAGCGACCTATGGATACATCCTGTTAGACTGAGGCTATCCCTCACTTTGAAGGTCACGACTTTTCTGCTCCCAGGAATTAGAACCGGGGAAGCGGATAAAAATTAATCCAGCCATTTGTGCCAGTAGAGGCCACGGGAAAGGACTGCAGCTAGGCAAACTCGCAAAGAAGACACTGGAGCATTCATTAGAGACCGAGGTCTCGGTCATGCAGGTCGTGGTTGTCCCAAAAGTGCTTTTTCGAAAGGCAGCTGGACTTCGTTTTTTTTTTTCCTTCTCGAAGACAAACTGAAGAAGCACCTTGGATGAGAAGCGAAAACAGATTCAAGGAAAAAGCAACGTCCAGTTGCCTCTTGAAAAAGCACCTTTGAGACATTACAGACTGAGTTGGCGGTGAGGACAATTCATAGATGGGGTGATGGTTCATGAACACAGCGGAATTAAAACAAATCAGAATAGAGCTGGAAGGGACCTTGGAAGTCTTCTAGTCCAACCCCCTGCTCAAGCAGGAGACTATACAATTTGAGACAGGTGGCTGTCCAGTCTTTTCTTAAAAACCTTCAGTGATTGAAGCATCTACCGTTTCTAAAGTTCCACTAGTTAATTGTTCTCACTATTAGGAAGTTTCTCCTTAATTCCAGGTTGCTTCTCTCCTTGATTAGTTTCCATCCATGGTTTCTCGTCCTGCCTTTGGGTGCTTTCGAAAATAGGTTGACCCCCTTCGTCTCTGTGCCAGCCCCTCAAATACTGAAATGCTATTATGTCACCCCTTAGTCCTTCTTTTCTCTAGACTGGCCGGACCCAATTCCTGCAACCGCTCTTCATATGTTTTTAAACGATATGATAAGATTTGATCCAAGAATCCCCTTTGCTTCTTTAATTTTCCCTTGTCTTGTTTTTTTTAATTGGGAGAGGATATGCGGAAGAAAAGACAATGCCCTTCCTACAGTCTTAAATGGAACAGCCTGGAGCAGGGGTCTCCAACTTTGGCAACTTTAAGCCTGGCGGACTTCAACTCCCAGAATTCCCCAGCCAGCAAATTCTGGAAGTTGAAGTCCACCAGGCTTAGAATTGCCGAGGTTGGAGACCCTCTGGCCTAGAGATAGCTGTACAGGTAGTCCTCGACTTACAGCCACAACTGGCACCAGAATCGCTGTTGCTAAGCAAGGTGGTTGTTACATAAGTGGGATCCAATTTTATATCCCTTTTTTGCCCAGGGGGTTATGCAAATCATTTCAGTTGTTAAATGAGTCATGAGTCATGCGGTCGTTAAGCAAATCTGTATTCCTGCATTGACTTTGCTTGTTGGAAGCTGGTAGGTTGCAAATGGCGGACACGTGACCCTAGAAAGCTCCTTTCATTGTTTGTCAAATAATTTTATTAGATTTTACAAAGCATGCACATAACAAAACCAAATAAACTTTACAATCAAGAGAACCAACGAAGTGTAAAAAGAGACAAGGGATAGAAGTTTGAAAAGGTATTAAAGGAAAAGAAAGGGAAACACAAATATATACCAAGAACGACATCTGACTTCTTCCAAGTATAGAAAGAATTCTCGCATTCAAAACTAAGACTGTAATAAATTGCCCATTTT
>JANHGC010003975.1:329371-341874 GCA_027560395.1 Boaedon fuliginosus | reverse complement strand
CTGATATCAAAACTGTGTTTATGAATACTCCTTAGATTCTGTTTGCAGATTTTTCTCAAAGTATTGTATTTGACCTCAGACTGTTTATTCGACTTGCTTTTTCTTGTTTGTAAGATTTACTTTGAACCAATACAGTTTTTGCTGAGTTTTTACAAACTGTTGTTTAAAAAACTACTTTTCTGAAACCTGGTTATTCTGCCTCCGCTCTACAATCCTTACACAGAGGGTTTAACTCTAACAGAGAAAACAAATTTCTTACAATATTGTTTTCTGCTGATACAATTATGGGTACCCACTTACCATCAAAGCAATCTAAAAGCATGTTTCTCTGCTCCAATTTCAAATCATATCAAATTCCATAGCATGTTACTTCAGAGTTTCTATTCAGATAATGGGCTTCAATTTGTTACATGCTAACCCTAAATTCATTGACTACTTTGCAGATCAAGGAATACCTCTTTAACTGAATTGTTGCTTACCATACACTTCAAGATCTTGAAGGCTCTCTGATAGCATTAATGATATAATAACACAATGGTTAGAATATTTGGATTATAAATAGGTTGCTTGTAAGAAACCTATCAGAAATGTAGGAGTTTTGTTAAATAACTATTTTTCTTTCTTTCTTCTGAATTTCAAACTTTCTATTGTACTTTAAGTATAGTAGTGTGTCATGTTATTATTATTACAAATACTTCTAAAGAATGCGTTTTAGCTCCAGCTTCCAAATAGGTCATATATTATTTTGGTTATTTGGGAATTGAAGATAACATCTTTTTATCTTGACCCACTGGAAAAAAGGAAGGAAGGAAGGAAGGAAGGAAGGAAGGAAGGAAGGAAGGAAGGACGGAAGGAAGGAAGGAACTGATTAGCTATTTTATTTTATGTAGAATCCAGAAAGTCATTGTTGCAGATGATGGTAGAGAAAAACATTAAGTTTTTGGAACCTGTGATGGTAACGTGAAGGCAGGATGGCTTTGAGTTGAGTCGTTCTGTATGGGCTACCACCAAGTGCAGTATCATTATTCATTAAGTGTTATGGTTTATTAGGAATGTATTTGTATGGCTTGAGCTTTGAGCTGTGAGCTGTGAGCTGCCAATCAGTGGTATTCTGTTCATGTTATCAGCCTTGTAATACTTTATCCCTAATAATCTATCTGGAATTATTGATATTAAACAACCTGGAAGAAAGGACAAAAAAGAAGGGAAAATACCAGGAATTCCAGTGAAATAATAAATTGCAAAGAAGCCCAAATCCTAGTTATCTCAAAGGCAAGGATTTAAATCCCTTAAAACTATCCTGGACCATACGTTTAATTTTCAGTTTAATTGTGAAACTGATTTTGGCTTAATAAAGAAAGTATCTTTTCTTACAATTATATAACAGATGTGCTTCTTCAAGAGTGCTCTAAGGGTAATCAATATAATGGTCTCTAGCTTACTTAGTATAATCAGTTTTGAATACTGGCCTCAGTCAAGTGCCTTTTTAAGTACACAAAGACTATAATCATTGGCTTTCTTCCCAACCTTTCATGTTCTCTATATTCAGTCTTCCAAGAAAATGTATTGACTAAATATGACACAAAGAAGAGTTTGTAGTTTCCACAAAATCCAGTCCTTTCTTTGTAGATGATTTTGGATGCAACTTGGTTTTTATTCTATTTTAGAATTGAAGCCAAGCATGCTTCTAGGATTTTAATTGTCAAGCTCTCAGTGTGAAGCCAGTTAAAGAAACATTTCAGACCTAATAATATAGCACTGAAATAAATTATTAAGCAAGAAGAAAGTTAAGTACCTATGTAAGTTCAGCAATGGAACAAGAAGCCAGGGCACTAAAACATCCCACCCTTGACCTTCATAAAATACTTTCCCAAGAACACTTATGAATACAGATAATTCAGAGGAATCTGGGAGTACGTGCCCCTAGCACAGAAATCATGAACATGCATTAAGTGCTCTTAGTGTTCCATTGATGCCATGGAATTCTAATATATTTATAGAAAATTTCTGGTGAAAGAGAAGGGATGCTCAATGGCTTAAATGTGTTTGAAATACAGATAGAAACCAGGGAAACACCATAACTAAGTACTTGGATACCAGAGTGAACGATCCTGCTGCATTTAATCATAAATCTAAAATGTCCAAACCTGAGGTCCAAACCTGTTGGTCAGGCTATCATAAATGATCTTGATGAAAGTTCCTATGTTGAATTGTGTTAATTGGGGGACAGATTCCTGTGTGTGAAGAGGTAGTTAAGACAGCAACAAGTCTTTAAAAGGAAATTGTTCTGGCTTCTCTGGAAATTGCAATAGTTTCTTTAAATAAACTTTGCTGAAATTGCTTATGTTCACTAACTATGAGGAAGCAATAAAGATATTTTAATAATTTTTTGTTCCACAAATACCATATTTTTCATAGTATAAGACGTTTTTTTCTCCCTAAAAGAGGGTGAAACTCTGGGTCCATCTTATACTCCGAATGTTGAGTATAGGAGGCCAAAAATGCGAGCTAGGGAGACCTCAGGAGGCCAAAAAATGGGCCATTTTTGCTCGTTTTTTTTGCCTCCTGAGGCATCTGCATGGCTTGAAACTCACTTTCTTCCCGCAGAAGCATTCTAGAGGCCAAAAATGGCTTGTTTTGGGCCAAACACTGCCATTTTCATCCAGTTTTTTGCCTCTGGGGCAGGGGGGATAGTGAACAGCAGGGCAGGCAGATGCCCCAAGCGGCCAAAAAAAAACAAGCGAAATTGCTCCATTTTTGGCTAAAAACAGTTTATTTTGCCCCAAATGACCAATTTTCGCCCATTTTTTCCTCCTGGGGCATCTGCATGCCCTGCTTTCACTCCTACCCTGCTCCCAAGAGGCAAAAAAACGGACAAAAATGGCCCTTTTTGGCCAATAAAGAAGCCGTTTTTGGCCTCTGGAATGCTTCTGGGGGAGGGGAGGGAGTTCCCAGGGCATGCAGATGCCCCGGGACAGAGGCCAAAAACAGGATTGTTTTTCACCTCCCCCACCTCCAGAAGAGAGAGACAGGGAGAGAATGAGTGAGTGATAGACAGAGAGAGAGAGAGAAAGAAAAAGAGAGGGGGGAGAGAGAGAGAGTATGGCACAAATGAGAGCCTGAATGAAAGCAAGTGAATCAACAATATTTTTTTCCTGTTTTGGTCCCCAAAAACTAATGTGCATCTTATACTCCGAAAAATGCGGTATGTGTTTCCTTTCTAATTAGGTTGTATTTCCTTACTTATGTAATCAAATAAAGTATAAATGCTTGCTGAAATATTGTACATGGTCCTTTCCCAGTCTTATGGGAGGACCCTTCTTTGCTCGGATCCAAACAAACAATCACTTAGGACAGAATTGGGATCTGTCTCTGTTCATGCCAGCCCTGACCTAGAGATCATGCATAATACTAGGTCACTTCCACTCTCCATATGGCCCTCAAGGAATCTCCATATGGCCCTCAAGGAATCTCAAGGAATTTCCACTCAATTATTTTAATAAAACATAAAAGTAAATTATTAAAAACAAAGGGATAATCTTTTGGTTTTATTTATTTTTATTTATTACATTTTTATGCCACACAATTCCCGAAGGACTCTGGGAGGCTTACAACATGGATAGCATTAGCACTCAGATTTTATATACTGCTTATCAAAGCTTTACAACACTCTCCAAGCAGTTACAGAGTCAGCTTGTTGTTTGTTGGATCTTTGTTTTTTCCTCCCTGAAGTTAAGGACACAATTCAAATCTCCAGGATTTTTGAGTTCATACATAAAGGATTATTAATTTAAAACAGACAGGTATTCCATGGTTTGGTTCACTAAGGCCCCAATTATGAGAAAACAATACATGTGTTAGATGTAATCTATTAAGTGAAAGTGAATAAAGAGCAAATAAATATCAAGAGTCTCTTATTATCTTTAAAGGGGTTAGCTGGTAACATTCAGCCAAGTTTAATGCTTTATCTGAAATCTTTCCCTGCACATGGAAAATCAGAAATTCAAGGCTAGGCTAGAATCTTTTTCTCTAATATATTCATCTATAATGCAGAGGATATTATTTGTTTCAAGAGTAGTATATATAAAATAACACTTATTAATATAAATCCAACTACAGTCTGAACTCTGAAAACATTTCGGTCTGTGTTCTAGACATGCAAGTTCTTTGGATATTCTTAAAACTTGTCCAGTTGAGTGAGGAAGATACAGAAAAGGAAATTCAGATGATCAAAGTCTAGTGGGGCATAATAGTGTTATGTTCTTTTGTTCTACATTTCCAAAGACAAAACAGAAAAAGGAGCACATATTAAATAGCTTTATTTGCAACCACAAAAAGTTAGCAAAGTCATCTTTAAATACTGAAACCATACAGTCACCAATAATATTCCCAGTATTTGTAATACTTCTGTGACTTTCACAGTATGAACTTTTTTTTCAGCATTTGTGATTCTCCCTTGCTATTCCAAGCACATCATAACAATAAAGGCACATTATAATACATTTAATGAGGCAGTACATCATACATTCACTCTGTAGTCTATACAATTTATAAATAGAAATATACACACAGAATGAAAACAATACAACCAGAATGAAAAAATTACATACAATTTGCATACAGATTTATTCACTTGACACCCATCTCCAAGCCCACAAATTTAAATATCATTTACTCTTTTCATTTGTGAAGATTTCCACATTATTGTTGAGCATCAGTCATAGTCACTGAGACTAACCTAACCATTCAAGCATGCTAGGCAGGTTTCATCCAAAAGAATTATTATAGTGAAGGAATAAAAGAACTGATTCTTCTGGAACCATCTCTCTCCCTCTTCCCAAAACTATTCCAGAAAATTGGAGAAGAGACTTGCAGGATGCATGGGCTAAGTACTGTGGTGGGGAAGTACCATGGGGCAAATAGAAATATTCTCATGTACCAGAATATTGGATATAACATAGTAATGTGGACTCTATCTTCAAAAGTCCAGTTTCAAACATCATATCAAGGGGAGGAGGCTCAGTTGTATTGTATAATGATAGCATAGATCTGTTATAGGAACATATGTTATACTGTAGATTAGAGGGCTTCTTAGATCAAGTCAGATTTGAGGTCCATGTAGCTCGGCATTGACTACATTAACAGTAATTCACAAATCTTTGAAAAAGATCTTTTCCAGCCTTCCCTGAAGATGCTAGAAATTTAATACATTCCATGTGTAAGTACATGCTCCATCACTGAACTGTAATCTTGCTCTTTAATCAAGCCTATTCTATTCTAATACCAGATGATGATATTTATTCAAGATAGCCGCACCTAATTGGAAATGATAACAAAATGACTCAGATATCCTCCACATTGTTATATTTCTTCATTTTTCTAAATGTTAATATTTGATTACTTTTATCACTCTCACACCTGCAATTTAGGAATTATCTTTCACCAGCTTTACACTTCAACAATTAAGATCTTTTTCTGGAACATAAAAATAGAGGCACTTGGCAGGCTGCCTTTATGTAACTGGTGGAGTTAATTCAATATGGTAAGTTAGAAATTGTTACAGGCCTAAACTGGGAAAACCGTTAATAAAGCTTTGCATTTTCTCTTTATTTCTCTGTCATATATCTAACACTGCCTATAATTCTTTTGGATGACCAGCATGTGGACATGAATAGTAATAAAATATTATAGGCTACGGATAATAGCAATAGCAGCACTGGCATTCTTTAGCACACTTATTTCATTCTGTAAAATTCTACTTTAATTATCTTTGCCAGTTTTGTTTTTTAAAGAAAGCTCCAACATAATGCAAATGAGGAAAAATCCTAGGCACTTGATTGCCTGGGATCCTAGGGAACTTACTAAACCTAAACCATCTACTGGAAATTGTGTAGGGTCTCCTGCTTGGGTTGGGGGTTGAACTAGATGACCTACAAGGTCTCTTCCAACTTTGTTATTCTATTCTATTCTTTAAATGTATACAGACATTTTATACAAAACTATGAGAAGCTATATATAAACAATAAAATGATGCTAACTTCTAACAATTTACAGCTAAGCTATATGAGAGAGACAGAGAGAGAACAAACATATATAAGTTCTAAGAATGTATTTATACATGTTTAAATCCATTTAAGAAGCTGTTAATTTAATAATATATTAATCTGCATAAAAAGCTTCCATTTAAACTTTTGGGTATTGAAAATTCAGTTTATTGTGCATATTTAATGCCTTTTACATTTAACACAAAGAATTATGATTTAAACTAAATGCAATGCATTATTTTATTTATCTCAAACCAAGAATGATGTAATCCTCACATTAATGTTGAATCTACTTTCAATAAAACCAACAAGTGTTTTACTTTAATCTGTCTATTAATAAGTTGAGCTTGCAAAGTACAATATGAAATAATATATAACAGTAAAATTAAACCTAAATTAACATTTGACATATAATACTATATATACAACTTTTTTATGCACACATGTGAATTGACTGTAGTCTTAAACACTCACAATACTTTAGAAGTATTAATTTAATAACCATTAAAGTTGTAGGGTAGAATTTTCAGATTAAACAATTAATTTATTGTGTTATACCAATTAAAGACATTTGTTTCTGGTCAGGAAATCCAAAATGCAGGGCTATTTCATTCAGGAAACAATATTCCATCTCTTTTATAAGATTTAAATAAAATATTTGCAAAAATAGCAAAAGCTTTATACTAGCAAGACAAGTTAATTAATGCTTTTTACATAATTTCACTGTGCACATCCATTGTAAAATTCAACAATAAGATACTTAATTATCTAGTTTTTCATGCTTGTCCTGGTTTCATTCTATTCCCAATTGAATTGCTAACAAAATATTACTTCTCAAGAGATATGATGGTTGGACACACTAATAGTCTCTAAATTCTGTCACATATGTATGCACATTGTCATCAAATCCAACAGAACTAAACATCTATTTCAGGTCGGCAACCTTAAACACTCAAAGAGCCACAAAGGTCCTAACTGGAAGCCCCCATTCAATTCTGGAGCCAACCGGAAGTCCAGTTCCCCCACCATAGTCTCCTCCTAGCGCTGCGTCCTTTTTCTTCTGCTGACCGCAAGCCCAGTTCTCCCATCATAGAGTCTCCTCCTAGTGCGAGCACAGCATCCTTTTTCCTTATCAGTCCTAACCAAAAGCTGTATCAATTGTGGAGTTGACTGGCAGCAGGGGAATGAAAGAGCCACATGTGGCTCCAGAGCTGTGGGTTGCCGACCCCTGATCTATTTTAATAGTGCTGCTAAGCTTTTACATTTGATAACATGTTTTAAGTTTCATTTTAACATAAACCCCAAACATTTAAATCTTTACTTCATTCAAAATTATTCCACAGTCACTAACATCTTATTTTCATTGAGGTTTTTTGACATTTTTATTTAATAATTTTAAGTAGAATAACCATTGCCTCACTTTTTTTTTAGAAATTCCTGAAATACAGATAGTCCTTGACTTACGTCCAAATGGAGCCCAAAATTTATGTTGTTAAGTGAGACATTTGTTAAGTGGGTTTTACCCATTTTATAACTTTTCTTGCCACAAGTGAATCATGTCAGTTGATAAGTTAGTAACCTGGTTGTTAATGAACCTGGCTTTCCCTTTGACTTTGTTTGTCAGAAGGTTGCAAAAGGGGATCACATGACCCTGGGGCACAGCAAAGGTCATAAATATGATCCAGTTGTCAAGCATCTGGATTTTGATCACGATCATGTGGATGCTGCAAAAGTCGTAACTATGAGCTGTGTGGCGCAGTGGTTAGAATGCAGTACTGCAGGCTACTTCTGTTGACTGACATTTGGCAGTTCGAATTTCACCAGGCTCAATGCTGACTCAGCCTTCCATCCTTCCGAGATCAGTAAAATGAGGACCCACTTGTTGGGGTAATATGCTGACTCTGTAAACTGCTTGGAGAAGACTGGAAAGCACTATGAAGCGGTATATAAGTCTAAGTGGTATTGCCATGAAAAATGGTCCTAAGTCACATTTTTCAGTGCCATTGTAACTTGAACATTCACTAAATAAGCTGTTGTAAGTCCAGAACTACCTGTATTTGGTACTAGATATGGCTGGGCATGTCCCATAAAAAGGATTCTTTATATTCACAAGTCAAAAAATCTTGTAGTAGCAATTCCAGATTGAGACATATATCTATAATTGGAGCCACTTCTCGGAGTTTAATGTACACAACTATCATAAACCTTTACTTTCGTCATTTTCTGTGCTTTGCTTTATGGCACTCTTATACTGATTTGTTGGTTTGTCAGCTCAGAATGAATTGGTGAATCTGAAATTGCTGCCACTTTTAAAGAATTTTTAATGGAACTGAGTTCCCATGTAGACAAATTAATGAGGCGTACTCCACAAAATCTCCTAGCAATCTCATACAATTTTTTAAGAATAGCTTTTCTCAAAAGAATATATACCCATGGATCCAATATTTGATTCCACGTTGCCATTCGAAGTGCAAAAACTATAGTTTCACAGGATACTGTTTTACGGGAAGTATTTCCACTTATTCCAATAATGGCCATCATTACCTACAAAATGAAATAAATTCTATTATTCATCAGGAAAAAAACAAATCAAAAATATATTACTATTTTTAACAATAATGCATGTAATTTGGTTTAGCAGTAAAATAGAAATTACTGAATATCTGGAACCACTTTAGATATTTTTACAAAGCTGGTCCTGGATTTGAACTTTCATGGATTAAAAATTAAAAATTAATCCATGAAAATTAAAGTCAACACGGTACCATAGAGAGTCGAAATCTCTTTTTGAAAAGAGATCATATTGCTTAGAAATTAGTATCAGATAGAGAAAAGTTAATATAGTACAATGCTGTTTACATAGATAAATTATGTTCCTATAATTATCTTTTGTGTTTATTTCTAATTCTGACCCTTTCAATATTGTTTTACTCTTAGCTTCTACATTCTTCTTTCTTACAACTTTTTCCATTTCATTGATTGATTGATTGATTATTTGTTAAATTTGTAATCTGCCTTTCTTCCCTGGTCAAGGGGAACATAAGGCGGTGTAAACAAAGTTAAAATATCAAAACATTAAAATCCCACAATAAAATCTTAATAAAAATTAAAAGCATTATTTAAAATTATTAAAACATACAACAAAAACAATCATACAACCCTTTCACACAGGGCTTACTTGGAGCTATTTGCAAATGCTATTTTCCCCAATTTGTACTTTTTTGCATCAAATCTACAAAATGATAGCTTATTATAATTAAGTAGTTATATACTTGCAAAAGGCATAACGGCTACCCTACTATTAGAGTCAGGCCACTGAAAACATAGAAAATAGTTTGAAAAACTTTATAAGTAGAAATGGTATTCACCAGGTATTCCACATAATAGTAAAAATTACCATTCTGTGTGTTTATAAGCACAACTAAATACTAGTTGGTCTGTCTGGTGTTCTGACTCTTCTTGTGTGAAGGTGGAGAAGATTACTGCATGACCATCATTAATAGCTTCCAATACTACAGGTTTTTAGTACAGGGAGTAATACCTTCTCTACTGCCAAAGAAATATTTTGGACTTAACTTTTATGAAATATTTACAATGTTCTAAATAGATATCACCAATATGATGTAAACATGTACAAGAATTTAGCACATGTTTTGAACATATAAGAAATTATTATGTGTCAGTTCCACTAAGTAAACCAGAAAAGAAAATCAATTCTGCAGAACAGTTAAAACTACTTTTATTGAGATTTGTTATAAATAACAGAATCTTGCAAGGGATTGTGCTGTAGGAAGGCATCTGCCTGAGCCACATTTTGTCATTCTTCTCAACTTCAAATGGCAGGGGTGTCAAACTCGCGCCATCACGGTGTCATCATAAGATGTATCGTGACTTTTCCCTCCTTCTCTAAACCAGGTGTGGGTGTAGCCAGTGCATTATGCATCCAGCACATGGACCAGGGGTTTGACAGCCCTGCTTTGGATTAAGTCTATGATTGAAGTTATCATGCAGAGCCAAAAAACCTACCGAAAAGCAATTAAAATCGGCAATTATATAAAATATATAATAATCTAAATAAAAGCCTATTAAAATGTTCAACATCTGGTTTTCTAACTGATCCTAAAATGCATATATATCTATTACAATAAATAATCTAGAGAGATAAATTTTACTTTTAAAATTATTTGGAAATCGAATAAGTCTGGAAAATTAAAGGCATGCAAAAAAATTAATATAAACATGCCTGGTCATAGTATTCAGCTCAGTAATTTTTTATTTTGCATGGCAGTAAACAGCTATGATGACCAGCCTTTACATAGAGATAGCAAAGTTATCCTATAGGAGGTACTTTCACATAATCCAAGTAACTGAACCTCCATAGAAACTAAAAGAAGGACTTTCCCATTGAATAATAATAAACAGAGTGGTAAGGAAGAATAGTTATCTAGTTCCCAACTGTATTACATTTATCTGAAAAGATTAATAAATTATATTAATAAATAAATTATCTATGAAAACTGTCTTAATTCAGACAAGTGATAGAAGACAGAAGCAGTATTACCACATTGCTACAGATACCAAAGATTGAAACAAGCAAGAAAAACAAAGGAATTTTTCCAAAGGATCCTCAAGATAGAAGGAGTTTCCAACCTCAAATTGATGCGGTAAAGAATAACAATGGGCACATGGTATCAGTTTCAAAGAAGTTCAAACAAAAAAAGGGAGTATACTGAAATATTGTACAATAGATATGCCAACATCTAAGCCACTTTACCACAGATTTCTGAAGTTCTACATCCCACTATAGAACACATTGATTCATCCAAATAGGATGCAATTAAGGCATATATCACAGGCTATATCTGATACCTAAAGCAACAAGAACAAGTAACAGGAAAATTTTAGCTATATAGCCTTAAACATTAAAATCTAGGCATCTGAATTCATAGGTATATCCTGGAACACACCCAGACTAAGATCTCCCTCAGTATGGCTGCCAGTTTCATCATTTTCACAGTGATGCGTAGAATACCTGCTGGTGGCATTGATCCTACAACTAGTCAATGAGGGACCACTAAAAATAGGACTAGCAGCTAGCACTTAATCTTTTTTCCTACTCTTCTTATTGAGCCTCAGTGGCGCAGTGGTTAAATGCAGCACTACAGCCTCTGCTGACTTGGTCAGCAGGTTGTCAGATCGAATCCCACCAGGCTCAAGGCTGACTCAGCTTCCCATCCTTTCTAAGGTCAGTGAAATGAGGATCCAGATTGTTGGGGGCAATAAGCTGACTCTGTAAAAGCTTGGGGAGTGTTGTAAAGGTCTGATAAGCAGTATATAAAATCTGAGTGCTATTGCTATCTATGTTGTAAGCCGCCTAGAGTCCTTCGGGAATTGGGTAGCGTAAAATGTAATAAATAAATAAATAAATAAATAATTGAGCTTTTTGTGGAGCCAACTAGTTGTCGTTTGACTGGAAAGAACAGAGGGCAGAAGTCAACATGTAAAAGCATCTTGCTTTTTGGAAGAGAGACATAGAAAGAGGAGAGAGAATAAGGCAGAAGTTCTTGACAATTGGAAATTATCCCACCACTGCAGGTAGCACTGCAGATCATCAAAGAGTTGTCCATAAGGGGGTATATTATAATTTCTTAATTTTATCATGTTTTATGCTGTTGATTTGGGAGAAAAGAGATTAAAAGTGATAGACTCTTCTTTGAGTTTTATTGTGCCATTGATTTTGAGCCATACTCTTTAAAATATTGTACTGTATTGCACTGTATTAATATTAATAAGTCTGTTATCGTGAGACAGAGTAACATTTTTAAAGGAAACTGTCATGGGATTGTAAATTATATACAATTGTATAATTGTAAATTACACAAGGAAAATTATAGTGAATATCATTCTTTGTGATTTGCCTATTTAAAAAAAAACTATATCCATAACAACAGCAATAATAATTATTAAGGGCACAGGCAAATCAGTGATTTTGAATATTCTCATTAAAAATACGGTGGGTGGGCAAATTATATTTATATGGATAGGGTATGGATTCTTACATAAAATTTACAATGCAATGGTAATTATACAATAAAATTACAATTTACATTTATGGTAGTATCTGTACAAATAGCAGCATTATATAACCCATACAAACACACAGAATCCAGTGTTCACAAATGGCTCAACATCTCTATACCAGTGCCCCCCACCTTTTGGACACCAGAGACTTTCCATGGAGAAAGGTTTTCCCGTGGACCAGAGAGGCCATGGTTTTGCATGCTGCCTGCATCCTGCAGATGGGGCTTCCCTTGTTTGCACCAACCGGTTGCTGGCATGCAGTGGACCGGTGCCAGTCCATGGACCGGGAGGTTAGGGACTCTCTATACCAGTGTTTCCCAATGTCAGCCATTTTAAGATGAGTGGACTTCAACTCCCAGAATTCCCCAGCCAGCGTTG
>JANHGC010003975.1:317259-329271 GCA_027560395.1 Boaedon fuliginosus | reverse complement strand
TTGCTGGCTGGGGACTTCTGGGAGTTGAAGTCCACCCATCTTAAAATGGCTGACGTTGGGAAACACTGCTCTATACCATCCAAATCAGAGGGAAAATAGAGTTTACATCTAAGAAGATGATAACTTTCAATTGATTAATGGAAGTAATTTCCTCTTTGTGTAGTGGAGAAAAATCACTATTATATGAATAAGTCTTTGCTCTTAGCAACAAGCACTTTAAATCCACAGATTTCAGAAGCAAATACTCAGCCATGCTCAGCCAAAACTTTTTTGTTTCTTTCTTTTTGACATTCGCAAAAGAGAGAGTTTGTTTCAGGACCACATTATGTAGTTTCACTAAGTCCGTCAAAGTAATTAGCCCGTAAGGCTTTTTTTAAAAAACTGCTCACATAAGCTTATTAACTTAACTATGATCAAAATTAGAGGCAGAATGAAAAATGGCAGAAAAAATTACTGCCAGTTCATAGGAAGGAAAGTATTACTAGTTACATGATACCAGATGAGCCTGAAAGGTACAAAAAGCTCAATACTAATTCAGAAGCAATATTTATGCATTAGCAACAATTATTAAAGAATTATCTATTTATTAAAAGATGTGTTCCATACATGATTAAAGAAAATATTTGGTCTTGTTTAATATTTAAAATATTAAATTCAGTATTTAAAATCTTCCAGTGGAATTGATTTCTTTTTCTACCAAGATGTGAAGCAAAGAAAGTGTGAAAAAGTAATAAGGGTACATCAATGATGGTAATCTTTAAAAATATTAAGAAGAAAGTGTCAGATCCTGTGGAGTATTGACAGGAAAAAATTGCCTTCCTAAAAGAGAAGTTCACTCTTCTTTTGAAAGCACCTAATGAGGTTCTTTCAGGAAATATTAAACTGAAGCAGAAAGCTGAAGAAATAAGAAGAACAGCGACTACTTTTAAGGCTTTTTTAAATATCAAATTAATATTTTTCCTTTCCTTTTTTCTTAATTTTACAGAAGAGCTGCCTTGAAGATGTTTCTTCAAATACTTCCTTCTCCCCCCCCCCAACAGATACACAGAGACTTTCACATTATTATCTCTTCCTGTCTGAATGAAATGTGATTCTCTGTAAGAGCTCTTGAGTTGCTGCAAGTAACAAAGTAAAGAAAACATCTAATGGGAGAGGTGTTTTTTCTACTGATTACATTTTCTACTCAAGTTTTGAACGGAATAGAAATTTTCAATAAAGGCTTCAGTTGCCTAAAGAATAACTTGGAAAACTAACCGTAAAGCAAGCTTGGTTTAATATATTTGTGGGATGGGGGGGGGAGGAGAAACGAAGAATGAAGAATGAAATAATGCTATTGTAAAAAAAAACCAGGATTATTTTTAAAATAATATCAGAAAGATATAATGAAATCTTAAATATGAAAGCAGATTATGTTTTATGAAATCCGTAAGAAAACATCAGGATAACAAATTGTAAGCCAAGCATTCCAAGTACAGAGAAACCAGATAAGTCCATCTACAAATAGAACTCTGCCCAGGTCATTTTTCTCCAGTTACAAGATAATTATGTTCAGTACTCTTTCCCATATAAAGTACTCTACTTTCTATTAAATGGGCTGGGCCTTCAGAATTTAAGAGGTCCAATGCATTATGGTACTGCTGTGCTTTCAGGCTACTGTTGGATTATGACCAAATGTATAGAAACAGTTAATAATCCATTCATGATAAAAGAATTATAGAGAAGGTTTGCTCATAACTAGGTAACAGAAAAGGATCCTGAATCAGTCACGGTAATAATGTAATCAGGATTAAAACTTGATTTTTAAACCTAGCATGGAATTACTCAATTATTTTTCCAGTTAGTCATTTCAAGCTAAATGTTTAAAATGGTGGGTATTAATACCTTGTTATGTAAAACGGCATATCTCTGCATTATACAATATTAACTGATTTCCAAGGAAAACTTTTTATAAAGCATATATAATTTATTAAATAGGTAATTCTATTATAAGTGAAACTTCTATTGTAATTGTGACGTTTGCATTTCTGTCATTATGACCTGGGCTGAACTCTCATTAGCCTCGATAACAATGATTAAAGTACTGCAGTGTGATGATTTAAGAAGTTTAAGATGATCATGAAATACTGAACAATGAAATCTTTTATGCTCTCTTTAATCAAACAACTTGTATGTTTCCATATATGCTGGATATGGTTGCTCTTTCCATGCAGTTAATTCATATAATAATAAGGTTGTGTGGATAGACTTGTAAAAAGTTTAACAGGACATTCTTTCCACTTGGTGCTATCAGGCAAATTCTTCTAAGCACAAATATATTACTTTTTTATCACTCTTTTCTTGCTGAACATTCTTTAAAGACACTGTTTATGATGTACCCTCATCCACACTGATGATTAAAAAAATTACTGCTGACTTAGAGGGTTTTTATTATTATCCAGACCTCATTGATTCAATGGTATTGAATTTCTAATGCACCTTATGGCTTAATATTTAAACACTGAATGTCGACATATACTGCATTATTCTCCAATAATGTAAAACAGTGCTAGATTATTTTTACTTTAATTAAAACAAACAAAGATCTGCAATTTAAGATAATAACTTCCTACAATCCCAATTCCCTAATGATTCCCAAAGTACCAGACGCTTTTCCATAGCTTATGTAAGTAACATTAAATTCGATGCCTAATTTGCCTCAAGTACCAATCCAAAATGTCTTAAAATATTCCATATCATACTTATTCAGGAAGAGCATGTAATTAGTCTTGGAATAAATGACACCATTTAGCTTATGAAACTATAGTTTGTACTCAGAAAACACTGTAGTGTTAAATAGTAAATGAGAACGAGAATCATTTATACATCTGAACTAAAATTAAATTTTATCACATATTCCATGGAAAATAGTCATCATATTTACATTTTTAAAATGTATTCATATTTCACATTTCTTTGCCACCCACCCCCTTTGGTATATATGTGTATTTGTGTATACACACACAGAGCTCCTGACATGCCCCAGGTCAAACTATTCTCCATGGTACTCAGCCTAATAATTGGTAATGTTTATCCAGGATTTCAGAAAATAATCTTCCTCAGTAATCTCTAACAGTGCAGAATATTGGATTTGCAACTTTCTTCATATAAAGTGCTGCTAAATTACAGCCCTTCCATATTTAAGAAAACCATTCAAATATTATGCCAATCCATGGTTAGCGACCCACTGCATGAATTGATTCCAAACATACAAAGTTAACTAAGTATGACTTTAAATGTGCTTCCTGTGCATTTTTGCTATTGTAGTTTTTAAGCTTTTATAATTCTGTAACCAGAATTATAAAACAAGCAACAAATTTACAATAAAAACAGTGGGCTTGGGTTTGCCATGCAGCTCCCAAAGTTTGAAGATCATGCAGTCATGGTTTCCTTTACCCATGATTTGTTGAAAAAGGCTTATATGCTTCTTAGATCATGCTAAGCCAGATCCAAATAAAACAGATTATGATTAGCACAATGTGAGGGTTTGAGCTATTTTAAATATAGTTTGCTGTGATATTTGAATCAAGCTAACAAAATGCCTTCTTCACAGAAGACTAGACTGAATGTCTGCCACATATTTGACAATTTGTTACACATAAATAACAAATAACAGAATAACAGAGTTGGAAGGTATCTTGGAGGTCTGCTTCTCCAACCTCCTGCTTGACCAAAAGACCTCATATCATTCTGAACAAATGGCTGTCCAAACTCTTCTTAAAAACCTCCAGTGATGGTGCGCCCACAACTTCTGAAGACAACTGGTTTCACTGACTAATTAATCTGTCCAGAAATTTCTTCTTAGTTCTAGGTTGGTTCTCTCTTTGTAAATTTCCATCTTTAACCTCTTGTCTTGCCCACAGATGCTTTGGAGAATAGATTGGCCCGTCTTCTTTGTGACAGGCACTCAAATACTGGCAGACTGATATCATGTGACCCCCCAGTCCTTCTCCTTCATCACACTAGACCAGGGGTGTCAAACTTGATTTCACTGAGGGCCGAACCACTGTTGGGGGAGTGGAATGGGTATGGCCAGGGTGGGCATGGCCAGCTTGACATCACTTGTGTCGGAGGCGCCGGTGGTGGTCCAAGTACTCTGCCAGAGAAAACAGGGTCCCAAGCTCCGTTTTCAGCTACGATGACCTGCTGCAACCTGCGGGCCAGTCCTTCGCTCTTTCCAGGGCAGCCCCACAGGCCAGTTCTAAGCACCCTGTGAGCCAGAGTTTGACACCCCTGCACTAGACACACTGAGTTCTTGCAACCATTCACTGTATTTTAGTCTCTAGCCCTCTAATCTAAGCCGCCTCGAGTTCCCCTTGACAGGGGAAGAGAGGCAGGGTATAAAGCAAATAAATAAATAATAAATAAATAATCATATTATTTAAATATTGGGGAAGAAGCCATGTAGTAAACACTGTAGTGGTAAATGCAACTTATAATATGGGTGGATTTACATTCAAAACACAAAGTAGCCACTTGTATTTTGGTTTTGCTTTGATAGAAAAAAAAACATTTCCAACTGTTTCAAGAAATGTTCGGTCTCCCTTCCGTATTGCTGTAAATCTTTGAAGGAGCACATTATTTCATTACAGCTTCAAATGGAACATCCCTTCAAAGCAAAGCTGTGCTGCAGTTCACTGTTTGCATCCACTGCTTTGATATATATTCTACATTTTTATATAATACTCTTCCCTGTGACACTGTAAGTCCCATTATCTAAGGAATTGGTTTTCAAGATAAAAAAGAAAAAAAAACATAACTTCTATCCTGTGAAAGCTTGGCATATTAGTCAGCATCCACCCTCATCTAGAAAATGTTTGTATCATTATATTCAACCCAAGATCTTAAGATATTAACCCAGATCAAGATAAGCAATATATAACATGAGAATAGAAGTGGTTCAGTGGTTAAGCTCTTACCAGGAAAGGAGTCCAGCAAATGCAAGAGACACACATTATACCCAAGAGCTGAATGATCATTTCAAAATGATGAGATCTGCCCTGTCTATGCTGAGTCTTAAATTTGACTCTTAAAAGTGTAATTCCTGTCACGGCATTGCACAAAAGTGAAATAACAAGGGCCAGCAAACCCAAACATGAAAAAAGTAAGAGGTAAAATCTATCTTTCCAGTCTTCAATATCTTCTGTTGGATAGAAGCACCAGGTTTTTGATGCTTGAATTCTATACCTTGCTGTTGGCAGCAAAGCTATGAAAATAGCAAAAAGACAGACCACAGCCAGTATCATTTTTACATGGTTAAAAGTCATTTTTGTTGAATGAAATATTGGTTTTGTCACTCCAATGCAGCGTTCCACAGCCATCACACTGCCCAGAAAAAGAGGATAAAGTCCAAAGAACACCATGCAATTACCAAAAAAATTGCAAAATATCGTTTGTGGATCAAATTGTTGCCAATTTTTATCATTTGCATATACAAATACTGCAATAGTTCCAACGATGAGATGGCCCAGCATGTCTGTGATAACCAAGCTACTGGCAAAAAACAAAAACAATGCTTTTGATTTCTGCCTAAACCTCTTATATGCTTTCATGAGAATTGCTATTGCGAGGCTATTGGATAAAATCCCCACAGTCATGAAGATGGCAGAAAATAATACATTGAAGCCTTTTTCTCCACCACAAGGAGTATTAGAAATTCCAGCCAAGGATGATGATTGTGAACCATTCATTGTTAGAAAGAAAATGTCAACATTCAAAACATCTCAGTAGCGAGGAAATCACCAGGCATCTGTAATACAGTAAAAAAAAACTGCTTAAATACAACAAATAATATTATACATTTAAACTTACCCACCTCCGATACAAAGACAGGCACAATGTAGATTAACATGCATAAACACCAATGCAGAGAATACAATTAACAAAATATAAAAATGATAATACAATAGATCAACTAAGTTAGTACTAAGTAAGAAAAAAATAGAAAGGGGAATATTTAAAATTTGAAGTACTTAAATGTTAGGATAAATACTAATGGGATATTAAACTATCAATATTCAGGAACATTTGTTCCAAAACACATATCCATTATCTGATACAACTTTCCTTTTTAAATTATATAACTAAAAGCATGTTATATAGCTTCATGCACTGCTGTAGTTATTTTTTCATGTTCTGGAATTTGATTGATAGACAGACAGGCAGACATTGCAATGAGATGATTAAAGATATCAGCTTCATATATAAGAAAATAAGTTTAGTTTTTAATAGTAATATTGATTTATTTTGCCTAACAATTTGGTATGAGAAAAGACAAAGTCTAACAAAATGATTCTATTTACCTTCAGTCCTAGGAACCCTTACAGAAGAGATAGCCCTTCCACTGCCTACATTTAAGAGTTAATCAAGTAAAATGGAGTAAATTGTGAGAAGACTCTTTTCCTCAGTCTTTCCAGAGAGTGTTCTGGAAAGTAACATGTTTTCTTCTGTTGAGGTCTGCAGCACTTGGAGAACCAATAGGTGATACAAACCTGCCCTTCCTGGCTAATAGATGAGCAGAGAAGTGTCTCAGATAATTAGCGTTCAACTGCTGGCAATGAACTAAATATATTGCTTTCTACTCTCAGTTTGGTCTTTTCTTACCGAGTGGTAGAATAAAGGAGCATTTTCTATGCCCAGCCCCCTGGTGCTTATCTCCAGATTTCACTGGTCCATTATTTTCCTCAAAATGTCACACGTGTAACAGGAAGAAATTGGAAGTAGTAGGAGAGCAAATAACCACTGATTAAGCTGACTGATCAATTTGCTTCACAAATAGATGTGAACCAGTGTCCTGCATTAATATAATGTGTCTTGTCCTGAAAATAAGTATAACTTGGAACTTGAGGGAAAGATGAAATGCCTGTAGGAGTCTACAGTCTATATTTAGGTATGTGCAAAGGAAGAGTTATGATATGTAACTGCACTTAGGTGAGCAACAGAAAAATGGGCAAAACAACTTCAATGCCTGCTATTTTTCTTTAAGTAAGGATATTCTACGTATTACGCAGCCTCCAGATGCTGCTGTTCAAGATCTGACATGCTATTCCTTCTATCAGTGTAATATTACAGCTAGATTTTACCATATTTACCATAATATATAGATAGTAAATTCAGCACATATTATTTTTCTATTATACCACATATACATTTACCACAATGTTCACGTACTCCTTACCATAGCATATGTTCTAATCTATGGCATCAGGAAAACAGACTGAGAATACAGAGCATAAAACTAAAAACTCATCTTATTTCAGGTAATTGAGGAAATACCGAATAATATAATTTTTTCAAAAGTCCAAATTATAGGAGACATGAACATAATACTCTACATTTGGAGGAATTTGGAATTCTGTTCAGTGGATTTTATTCAGTATACAAAACATTCTACCATATGAATCTGAAGCTAACTGAAACATTTTTATACAAGAAATACGAATTTAAATATAAACGGGGAAAATCAAACACAAGCACATTTTCCCCCCATTTAAATGCGTACATTGATTTTTCTTTTACTGTTATTCTTTGTTCCAAAAATCATTTAGGTAATGATCAAGCAAAGTCTCTGCATGAGTTGGCTGGGTCATTTCATTCAACCAGTCCTTCACTTATCAGCTCATATACACTATTTGATTCTCCCTTTTCTTTATTTCTTAGAAAACAAAGTTATAGCTTCTGTATAGCCTTATTCTAGTAAAAGCTCAGCATAAAAACAAGGTGATCTTAGTAAACTTTGTAAAATTTGGTTCGCTGTAAAGCCATGCCAAATATTTCAAAAATCAACCATTGCAGTTTTAAAATAAAGACTATTCAACCAAGGAAGAAATAAAAAATAATATTTTGGCATTTTACCAGACATGCTGATATAAATCTGAGCACCGATATACTATAGTCTACACTGCCTGGCAAATAAATATTCCTGTAACTAATACTAAGCCAGTAGGGGATAATGTAAACAGATGAAAAGTACATTACTTAAATAGAGGAAAAGCAACATATATAAGTATGCATTTTCATAAGTAATTCCAGTTTTGATTCTGTTTGAATATAGCACTTAAAAAAATTAAAAGTATTCTGCATAACTATAATTTTAAATGTAAATTTGATTTTTAATTTGGTTTTTGAAGCTGTATGCAACCTAATTAAAATGTCAGATATTATCTTACCAAATTTCATCCTATTGCAAAAAAACTAATGCACAGAACAGCACATTTAAGCAGACTATTTAAGTTCTCAAGCTTCTTTGGGGTAAAATGACCCCAAATATGTGAGACTATGGCATGCTCTTGAACAGACTTGCTTCGTGTAGTTCAGTAATACTGCAGCAACAAGTCCAAATCGCAGACAACACTTATTTGGATGGTAAAAGTAGGTAGTATGAAGTGAGCAATAAGTATAATGTAAGATGGACAGATCATTTAGTATGGATAACAATGACTGAATGAGCAAAATTGGAACCTATTCTAAGCTGCTGGAGTAGGTAAAAATGAAAATCACTGTTGGGAATACCTCAATGAGGTACTTTTGAAGTGACAATGAACTTCAAAAGTAAACATTGCCAAAGGGTGAAAATTTTCAGGATTCATTAGTCTGCAGTCTAATGAAAGTCTATACCTTCCTTAAGAATGAATAACAATTTGCTAACATATAAGTGATCAATCAGCCACTATTGTAGAAGTCTTTTTAAAAAAAAATATTTTAAAATTAAAGAAAGCGAGGAACTATTGAGGGAACAGCAATCAGTCTAGCAAGCTAAGCGGTGGAATAATGATAGTGAAGGGATCAAAATTTCAAAAAAAAATCTAGGAAAAAAAAGAAACCTCTGCAAAAGAAAAACAGAAAGGAAAGCAAGAGGCAACTGAAGAATAAGTAACGGTGGACTCTGAGAAATAAATAAACGGTAAGAAGTTTCGATGGAGACAGGAGAAAATGATATTCTCTTCTATACGAGAACTAATATTGTTCTGTATTCCTCCCACTGGAACACTTGCCTCCACAGAAGCAAATTCCATTAAATTCAATGGGATTCTTTCCCTAGCAAGCGGAATTGGATTACAGTCTTGATTTGATTTGATTTGATTTGAACCTACCCAGCCTAATATTGGATCCTCTTATACCCTCAAGCGTCTGACCAGATAAGGCAGTTGTTTCTTTAGTCACCCAATCATCCAAGTCGGAAGAAGGTTAAAAACAAAATAATACACACTTACAGGCAGGATTCAAAGAGCCAGCTGGAGGCTAAAAATCGTGCGAGCGCTTTCCACCGCACTGATTCAACAGTCACGCAGTCACGTTTGATACTGTATCGTCACAGCCACGGCTAGATGATCTTACGAAGCCTTGGACGGGCTAAACTGGAGAGTTAGAGAGCAAGAGCTACGCAAAACTGCACAGTTATTCTCCCACACACACACACAAAGGACGCCGAAGCTCACGCCTTCCTTCTCCCCTGAAAGTTTGGGACTGCGGAGCCTGGAGGACAAAGCGAGGGGGCTCTTTTTACCTCAGGCTCTGAGGTCCCGCCGGCGGTCGCGCTCCTGCCTCGCTCTCCGGGCATCGCCGTCACCCACCAGATCGCCGCGGCGGCGCGACTTCTTCCCACGCTTCCCGCTCACCCAACTAATAAAGACGGAGGGAGGCTGCAGCTCCGCTCTCTCAGACCGCCGGGCTCGCCCACGCTCCCGCCCCTTTCAGCTGGCAAAAAAAAAGAAAGAAAAAACCCTTCACACGTGCCACCGGCTCGCTCTTTTCCCTGATTTCGGACTCTTTTAACAACCCACTGCAACTTTCCCGTGGGGGGAGAGACGGTAACCCTTTCCAAGAAAGACGCCGCCCTCCTTTGGCTCTGCCAAAGAACCAAGCCCTACACCTGCAAGAGGGAAGAGAAGAGATTTTGTTTTTCTTCACCATCGAAGCGGAAAGAAAAAAAAAAGCAACCAAGCATTCCTGGTCTTTTCCAGGGAGATTTAAGGAATCCTGTTTTCTATCATGTCTCCCTGCTGTTGTCTTCATTTCATCCCTAATCCAGGACGAGGACGAGAGGTAGCAAGATGTCACACTCAAGAGTGTGCCCTGGGTAGTGCCCCCAATATGCCTCTGGGTGGCAGCAGCTGTCAGTGCTGCACCTGTGGCACCTCTGGGGGGTTATGTGGCCTCCTGCCTATAAAAAGGGGGTTGCATGCCCCTCCTCTTATCCGTTTGCTGTATGTACTCTCAGCAGAGACATCTTTCTTTTTACTATGCTTACAATAAACCTTTTTCTGATTACAAACCTGTGTGGTATGTAGCGATCCTAAGATCCCCCTTATCACTTCCCTCACAAACACCTCCTCACCAGCAATCAACACTCAGATAACACCAAGATTAACACTAGACCTACAATCAAGCAGTAAAAAATATCCCAATCAAGGAACTACCAAGAACACTACCACCATCACTGATAGGGCAAGCTAGTCATACATAAACAGAGACCAAACTCCACTCCTTCCGACTGTTGATGATGTTACCTGGATGGATAATGAAACATCTTCAAGAAAAGAACCAAGCTCAAAGTGTACCAAGGACCCCACATACTCTGAACTGTCCTGAAAAGCTTTCATACCTTATAATTTAGGGCATGGCAGGGGAAGAGTAGACTTGAGCAGTTCTGCCGATAGACTTGCTCGATCGCTGCCTGCCTGCCAAGTCAGCTTGGGTCCTGAGCTCTTTTCTCTTTCCATCCATTGGATCATAATATATATAAATGGCCTCTTCGCAGTTCTCTTTCCCATCCCTTCCATGGGCTGCCACTCTTTCTGTCCACACAACAAATTAATGAAGTGAGTTTATCCAGGAGCTCAAGATTCCCTCACAAAAATACAAAGGGGCTTTCCAGTTACTTTCATGAAATCCCTTGCAATCTGTGAGTGAGCCTCTCCTGCCTCTTGCGTAGAATTGGTAGCGTAGATAAACAGCCAGATGGAACAATCTTGGAAGAATATATTCCCCTTATTTAGCGAAAGAGGTGGCAAAGGGGTCACAGCAGGACAGTGCTCTCTCCCTCGCAATTTCCAGTTCAGGAGAGAGGCTTGGATGCCCACGTGCCCGAGCAATGTCACAGAGTCATAAGCACATTCCAAGAAATGCTGCAGGGAAAAAGCTGGTAAAAGAATATCCTGTAAAAAAAATGTTGGAAAAGATGCATTTGTGTTTGCATGGGCAGAGGAACCTTCACAGACATGGCTCGTCTGCAACATGTGATTGCATGGGTATTGCTCTTCACCAGGACAAGTGTATGGGGAAACTCCCAGCCGGGGACATCCCACAGGGATTTGCTGCTTTTGACAGAATGGCAAAGGAGTGTCATATCATACATTTGCACCTTTCATATGGCACAGTGAATGTACAAAAGAGATGGGATTTGCAGCACAATATTGAAAAGCTGCCCTTATTCTTGTGTCCGCCTAGGCCCCTTTGCAGATGTTGCTGATCCAGACCTCTGCAAGGATATTCAGGGTATTTTAAAAGAAAAAAATAGTCATCTTTTATAAGATAAACATCATTTTCTTCCCTGTACAGGTAGTCCTCGACTTAAGAGTGTTTGAAGTTGAAACTATTGTCATGGTTGTGATCAATGAACCCAACTGAATCATGACTCGGAAGCTCCATTCAGACTAGGAAGACCTTTTATTGAGTACATTGTATTGGCACTTAGAAAGTTAAAGCTTACTCTGGGTAATTCCCATCCTTCAGGGTAATAAAAAGAATAGAAACTTCTCACCCAACCCCCTCAGGTGTCTTGGGTCATGTTAAACAATCAGTCCAGCAGGATCTTCCCCTTCGGTCCCAGCAACTGTTTGTTGCCATGACCTTGGTTCACGTGCTGTGTCTGGTGGGTGTTTTGTCTAGTGGACTCAGGCACCACATTCCAGTTCCTTCAAACTCCCCGCCCTCTCTCGTCTCAAAGAGTGGCAACTAAGAAACGAAGCAAACATA
>JANHGC010003975.1:201352-216831 GCA_027560395.1 Boaedon fuliginosus | reverse complement strand
TGGCCAAAGTATTTGAGTTTCATCTTCAGGATCTGGCCTTCTAAAGAGCAGTCAGGGTTGATTTCCTCTAGGACTGAATGGTTTGATTGCCTTGCAATCCAAGGGACTCGCAGGAGTCTTCTCCAGCACCATAGTTCAAAGGTCTCAATTCTTTGATGCTCAGCCTTCCTTATAGTCCAACTTTCATGGCCATACATTGCAACTGGGAAAACCACAGCCTTGATTATACACACTGGGATACTGCAACAAGCATAAATACATCCACTTGCCAAGTGCCCAAATTTTGATCATGTGGCCATGAAGCTGCAAGAGTGGCAAATGTGAAAAATGATCATAAGACAGTGTCGTTATAACTTTGAATGGTCATTAAACAAATGGTTAAGTTGAGGACTACCAATACATGAGATGTCACAAGATTCAATCTCTTTCACATTTAGTCACTGGGGGAGATAATCCAACAAATGGGGTCTGGTATTATTAATATACTGAGCAATCTAGGTTAACTATCAGTTCCAGGCTGTCAAGATGTGTCAGAAGGTCTTGTCATGAGTCTGTAAAAATCTTGAAGAAACAGAGTAAGATTTAACCCTACCAAAGTAGATGGTCATGTCATCATATCAATATTATAGGATTTTCTTTATTGCCAATTTGTTTCCAGAGTGCTAATTAAAATAAATAAAATTAAATAAATAAATAAATAAATAAATATAGTCTTTGACATAGCTTGGGCCCTGCAAGACTGCTTATTCCAAATAGAATTTGCTCATTTAAGATGTACTTGTACAGTGTTTCCCAAGAGTTCTCACTTCCCATGAACTGTATCAGGGGAAGACCTGACGAGATTATATTCTCAAGCAGTTCCTTTTTTGTTGAATGCCCCCCAAATATTTCAGTTATAATATAATAAATTGGTATGGTATGTACAGAAGATAATTGTAGTAATTGTCATTACTACAATTTTTATATTCTATTTTCAAAAACAACATTCCCAAGAGTTCACAAACAACTTCAGTAACTGTAAGTACAATGAATATTATTTCAAAAGAAATTAAATTTCTAGGATGTTTTCTACAGGGCAATTGAGGATAATAGAAATGTGGAGAAGAGAGTGCAGCTAAGCAGATTTGGAAGGTAATTGTTGTTTTCTTTCCTTCCTCTCCCTTCTGGGACCCTTTCCACAAACCTATTGGTGGTAATAATCTGTGGAGGGAGGGAAGAGATGAGTTCCAAGCAGAGTGGAAGAAAATTCATACTAACAATACTTTACCAAAAAAGGACCTGTGTGCATTTCAGATGTGGACATGTGTTGTATTCCAGGGGGTGGAGTACGTTTCCAAGTATCCATGCCAGATATGCTCAATCTTTTCTCCACTAACACATTAGAGTATGACTCACACTGCTAAAGTTAAAGTTAACAGCCAACCAACTCTCTTGTACTGTTCAATAACAGCTGTATTCAACAGCTTGAAACATATATATACAAACAAAGACACACACACATATACATATACATGTGTGTGTGTGTGTGTGTGTGTGTGTATAAAACAAAAAAACTGATTATGTTCAAGTATTAGTATATTAAAAATAACAAATATGCAACACAGTGCTTTGTATTAATCCATTAAATCAATAACAAGACAATACTCTGTTTATTACAATTTTTGAGAGTGACAGCCTTAACAAACATTTTTTGTATTGTAGAAGCCTCAAGTTACTCTGCTGCCAATATTATTGAACGAAAAGCTAAATTTCAGTTGATAAGTGAAATAAAGGTATAATTGTTTTTCATGGATACCATGAAATCTACCCACATGTTCCACATTAAGGATATCTGTAATAGAAAGTCCATGACATATTCAAGGTGATAGGTCACATAATTAATATTGATACTCTAATCAGAATTTTTTCTCTTGCAAATGAGAAAAAGATTGCTTACTAAATTGTTAGCTATTTAACTTCCACAAAGGGAGGAGGGAAACCCACAAAGCAACCTCCTTCCACAATCTTAAAGTAAAACATTTGCCTAGTCCTAATTGATTGCTACACAAGATCAGGAAATTTTATTTAGAATTTCTTTCCTCAAAGGTTAGCATTTACTGAAATAAAGACATCATTACAAGGAATGATGCAATATAGCTCTTAATATGCAAGCTGTATTGCAGCTTCTTCACCAAAGCAAACTACTCTTAAAAGCTACAGAATACAAAATGCAGCAAGCACTTAATAGTTCCTTAACAAATTTAGTAGGAAATGCCTGGTTGCATTTGGATGGGAGTTTGGTCAGGAAATAGCACACTTGTAGGCTACATTAGGACACTAATACTTTCCTGAAAAAAAGGCAATGAATACTTCCATTTTGTTGCCAGGAAAACTCCATGTCTCCTTGTCTATGAAGTCATCAAAAATTAAACTAGATTTCAAGATTTTAACACCCGGCTTATTATTTTCCGGGCAGAAAAGCTACGACCACTAGATGTCACTGACAACCTGTACAAATACAGATACTGTAACCCTATGGTTTTTTTAGCTGTAAACTCATAGCAAAATACTATATTATAGAATTATTGCATCGAAGTACGATACTAAGCTTTATTCCCCCAAATAATAAAGATGTAATAATTGTTTATTCTTTCTTATATTAATCTCATAAATTAATGATGTTTGTTGTTGTTAGTTGCGAAGTCGTGTCCGACCCACTGCAACCCCATGGATACTAAGTACTACAGGATTTCAACCTAAGTCAATGACTTTACATTTTTATTAACTATTCTTTTGAGGTTTTTTTACTATTAGTAATCGGAAGTGTTTCAAATGAGATATGGTATCAGAGCCAGTACCCCAAGAAAAACCATTATAAATTATTTGAACATCTTTTTTTAATGTTGATTTTATCAGCTTTACTTGGAAACCAAACAAAAATCACACAAACAGTATCTAATTCTGGTATCAACCTGTGCAGCAACTGACATTTTCAAAAAGAACAGAAAGTGAATAAATATTTCCTTATCTGATTTGGATGACCATCACTATCCTTTTTTATCCAACAAAATATTTCAACAAAAAATGATATTGGCAACATGTAGCCTATCAAATTTCAAATGTAAATCCACCATGAAAAACTTGTTTACTGAAGAGGACAATAGAGAGCAGAGGACATTAACCTCTACCTTACATGAACTATACCACCAAGTACTATTTCAATCAAAAGCTACAAAAAAAATTAAAGATACAATTATAAGAACAGTGGGATTGTGTAGAGAAAGTTCTGTTAAACTTCAGCTTTTCCGTGCACAAACATAAGCTACACCTTATGTGCAATAGTTTCTTTTGTTTTGCACCCCCCACCCCCACAGCTTTCATCTGGCCCATCCATTCTGGTAAATTAACCAATAATAAAACGTAGAGATGATGTTGGTTAGGGTTTCCAGGTAATCTTAATACTTAAACATTGGTCTTGACGTTTCTTCCAGTTTTGGGCTTTCTATGATTAAAAATTCTACCCAGAAATATAAACAAAAGAAATTGTGCAGAAATGCTAATACAGTGACAATTAAATTACAGAAATAATTATCTAATAATCCCAAAAGTCCATTTTATAGGAAGCAGGCCCTATTTATTTTTTCATGCATCTACACACCCTTAGTAACTCTTACAATGGGAAATGGCCATCAATTTGGAAATTCACCGTGCCTACCGTGGGTATTTGGACATCGACGCCCTCCCCTCCAACTTTTATCGTTTTATTAACGCCTCAGCGATAAAGCTTAATTCATATTCCCAGCACTGCACAGCAAAATTCGCATCAGGTATGTGTGTTTCGTAGGGCCGCCGACTTTATTTGCTTTTATTATTCTCCTTGCATCGATTAAGGGGCGAACGCTTGTGTAGAAGCGCCTTGTTTTGAAGGACGGGTGGTAAACTTGTTATATCGTTGAAATGTATTTGAATATAAGTTATTATATTCAAATATTGTTATATCGTTTCAATTATTATATCGTTTTATTCAAATATTGTTATATCGTTTTAAGAAGAAACCTCTACGAGATACATAAAGGGTCGGCGGCGTTTTGGAGGGCTTCCCTTCGCCTCAGCAAACCCCCATCGGGAATCAACCCCATTGCTTTTGAGGTGCCCTCGAGAATCAAAGGCTCCACTAAAGGCATCCCCTCAGATTTACCCGTCCTGAGACTCACTCGCTAGCCGGCAGGTTGTCGCCACCACGACAGACGGAGCGTCAGCAAATACAGTACCACCAATCAGTTTCTTTCACAAGTGTCCAAATATGTCGATTTAAAGTACGCTGGGGGGGGAGGGGGAGGGAGAGAGAAATTACTTAACCAACTATCGCGAGATGCACCCTCCCCGAGAGGCTATCGTCTTATCTAACCCAGGAAGAAATCCTGCGCGCGCCGCCCTTCGCCTATCCGTTTAACGATCGCTACAACATACACACACCCCTTCCCTTTCGCACCCTAGAAAGCTCTAGAGTATTCTACCTCCTGCATCCTAAGATTCTTATCTCGCGAGAGTTAGTTTGAGGGTGGGGGAGGGGGCGAAGGGAAACCTTCCTTCCCGCCTTCCTCATCTCGGTTTGCTCTGCTCCAGGTCTCGCGTCTTTTGCCTTGAGGTCTCGCGAGGGTGGCCTCCCCTCCTCCTCCTCTCGCGAAACACGATGCGACGCAAGAATGTGAAAGGCTCCCGCCCGCCGCCATTTTCTTTCTTTCTTGGCAGGCTGGGAGGACGGTAGGAAGTAGTGGAAGGAGACATGTCGGATTATTCTACGGTGCCCCCTCCTTCTTCGGGAGCACCCGGCGGAGGCGGAGGAGGTGGCGGGGCAGTCAATGATGCTTTTAAAGACGCGCTGCAACGGGCTAGGCAGGTGTGTATTACGAGCCCTGAAGGGATTTTTTTTCCCCCTGACTGGCTCCTCAGACTTCCAAGCAGGCCGCTGGCTTCTCTCGCATTCACCTCTCGGCTTCTTTCGCAAAGGAGGCAAACCCAAGGCCCGCCCGCGCGTTGTGGAGGCGCGGAGAGCGACCTCCCCCTTCGAAGGGCTGGGATGGCTTTTCTTTCGGGAGGCTTTTTTTTTTCTCCCAGAACTCGGCGCAGGGAGTTTTGGTCCTAAGGCCAAATCGCCTGGTATCCATTACGTTGCCGCTAAGCGGCGGAAGGCGGCGGAGGGGGAGGAGGAGGATTAAGTTGAGATTCAAAAGAAACGGAATGAGTTGACTTTTTAAACTCTCGCGTTTGGCGGAAAGTTATTTCCCTAACATCCTTCCACTTCTGGAAATGGCGGTGCCTTCGTTTCTTTAAGAAACAAAAACGCATAAAGGCAATCGGGTGTGTCCGATTGCCTGAACCCCACGCCTCTGTCCATCTATCCATCCTCTCTTCCACTGTGCAGAGGGGGGGGGGTTACGTTGTGTGTCCCGGCCCCCCGCCTCATGCTGACGGGTTGTGCAACATTTTCCATTATATTCGCTTGCATGGCGCTCGCGGGAAAATGTCGGCAACGGGGAACTGTCGGCGTTAGAGCGGATTCCTCGTAAACTGGCGCCCTCCGGTTCTGTTAAACTTCAACTTTTCCGTGCACAAACATAAGCTACACGCTAGATGCAATAGTTTCTTTTGTTTCTGTAAGAAGGCCAAGGAGGCGCACACACACACACACACCCAGCTTTCATCTGACCCACCATTCTCGTAATTAACCAATAATAAAACGTAGAGGTGATGTTAGTTAGGATTTCCAGGTAATCTTAATACTTAAACATTGCTCTTGCCGTTTCTTCCAGTTTTGGGCTTTCTGTGACTAAAATAGGCGTTTCGCCGCTTGATGTTGGAGGTGTTTGGTGCTGTTCTTCGTTATCGGAAGCAAAGCTTAAAAGTTGATTTAGAATTCTTTGCATTTTTATTCAGAGAAAATTCACCTAATTGAAAAATGGGCAAAGCAGTCTTGCTGAAGCATTTTAGTGAAGTAGAAAAAGATCGGACTTTTGGCTTCTGTATTATTGAGGAGATAGATTATTTTAAAATAATGTAATGTTAAGAAACACAAAGCAATTTCACATTTTTGAAATGTGATCCATTATAGAAACAGAAATTGAAACTTACTTATGCAGTGGAGACCACATGGAGTACAGTTTTTCAAATACAGTGTGACTTTCCCTTAGTGCATCTGCTTAAATAGGAATAAAATTCCTGTTTAAAAAGAGATAGAATACACGGTTAGGATTAGTGGAAGAAGGGAAGGAAATAGATGACATCTTAATAGCAATACTGTTGTGGGTTAAATGTATGATGAGAAAAAAAACTTAAATGGGTAGTTTATCCTTAAGTTGAGGGAACTTGAAAAAGTTCCCAGTGTTATATGCAGTCCCAGTGTCAAATCAAGTTTGATCTATTGGATAGATTTAAATGTGGCAAGTACCTTCAATTTAATCAGTTCCTTATTTACTCCTACTTTTGTTAGAATAGCAGAATAAGAGAGTTGGAAAGTACTTGGAATTCTTCTAGCCCACATCCAACCCCTGATCAACCAGGAAACCCTGTACCATTTCAGATAAATGGTTGTCCAATCCCATCTTAGAGACTCCAGTGTTGGAGCACTCCCAAGTTTTGGAAGCAAGTTGTTCCATTGATAAATTGTTCTGTAGGGAAACTTCTCCTTAGGTCCAGGTTAGTTCTCCTTAATTAGTTTCCATCCATTACTTTGAATTGGAGTTGAATTGAATTTGAGTCGATTTGGATTTCAACTTAAAATGTCATTTAAATGACATTTTATTTCTTAAAAGGCAGAAATAATGGTTTCACTTGGAATAGAAGGGGAAAATGAAACTCAAAGCTGAGCCACTGAAGAGTGAATTTCATACTATTTGAGAACAAAATATATATGCCTATAAAGTTGGGAATAAAGTAGAAAATAGTGCAATCAAAATGTAGTGGTAACAGTTATTTTTGAAGTTGTCTGACACATATACATTGGTGAGCTTACTACCTTGGGGTAGTAGTTAAGGTATCAGGTTAGAAACCTGCAGACAAAGCCATTTGCACAACCTTGGGCCAGTCTTTCTCTTAGCCCTAGGAGGAAGGCAATGGCAAACCACTTCTGAACAACCTTGCCAAGAAAACTGCAGACATTTATCTAGGCATTCTGCGAGAATTGAAGATGATTAGACCGACAACATCAACAGACAATTCAATTGCACTTTGATATTTCATCAAAGATTATTTTAAATAGCAGTAAGCTCTTAGCAGTAAGCTCTGCTGAAGTATTCTTAAACGAGATTGACTTTTAGGAAGCACAAATAAGATTGGACTGGTGATAGAAACACATATTGTGGTCATATTTTAAAAAGAAGGGAATTACTAAGTTCTAAAATTTAGTATATTTTAAATATGTAGTACACATTCCTAGTCTAACTGCAAACAATATAGTTCTGTATTCTTGGTAGTCTAGTCATATTTATTCAATTCACATCTCCCCTTTGGATCTGTTATGGAGGATCTACACAAGATTGATAATGTTACTCAGATGTTCAGCCAAAGTTCTTTCAGATGGTGGGCTCTAAAGGAAGTAAAAGGATTAGGAGGATTTATATACCAAGGTATAGGTTCTTTTCCAGTTCCTTTTCTTTCAATAGTTTAGACAAAACAGACAGCAGCAGATAGCTAATAGCAATTAGAGTGTTAAGCAGTTTGATAAATAATATACATTAATGTCTGCAATAAGTATAGAATATTAATGTTATATAATAAGTGATGGAGCATGTATAAAACAGAATTATCAGTAATTATTTCTTTAATGAAAAGAATACTTGTATGGATGCGAAATATGCTTTATTAACAATTCAGTAGTATGATGTAATTCTGTTGGTAAAAGTAAATATGTATCTTTTTTCCAGATTGCAGCAAAAATTGGAAATGAATCAGGGACGTCTGTGAATTCAAATGATTACAGTTATGGGGGACAAAAAAGACCTCTTGAAGATGGAGGTATGCCGCAAGATGCTAATATATACTTTCTCAAAATCGTAAACCGATTGAAGAGTGTGTGTGAGAGCTTGTGCAGTTGGTTTAAAAGACAAAATAGTCCATCTTAAAGCATATACATAATCAATAGATTTGACTTATAAAACCTAGCTAGGGTACTCGTAAAAGTAGATAGCAATGATGTTTACATTTTAAGAATCTGGGAAGGTAGGTAAATATTCTTTGAAAACTCATCTTTGTATTAAAACATTAACAAATTCTATAGTGAATTCAAAATACTCTTGAATTACTCTTTTCAGATTTTGCATTGTGCAGGTGCAACATTTTAAAATGAAACATAGTTTCACCAAAATTACAAATTTACAGCTAGATTTTGGAGAAAATGTCTTCTAAATTGTTTGAACCCAGTTAAGATGATGCTGTGACCTTTTTTTCCTTCTACAATGTGTTAGCGAAATATATAGCAAGCTTAATTTTTAGGCTCATGGGCCTAAACAAGTTTACTGTGTTTATCTTTTAAAAGTTCTTTTTTAAATTCATGAAGACAGATTTCTGATCTTGGAAGAGATGTAGGCTTTGAAGGAATATAATTTTGTTTGCAGAACATTTCCAAGGCTCTTGACAAGGAGTACTTGTGTACTTTAATGAAGTGCCTTTTATTAATGGTGAGGCTTTTAATATTCAAGATTGAGCTAATGATGCTTCAAATGATGTATGTAATGTATTCTTTTTATTTTATGTGTAGATGGCTCTTGGACAAGTCCGAGCAGTACAACACACTGGGAGGGAATGCCCTCTCCTTTTAAAGGCAGGAATTTTTATTTATTACCTGTGTTTAGTATGTAAACGTGAAATGAACTAGTGAATCTTTTGCAATGGATGACACACACATTTCTTGGAATATGTGTCTGACTTTTACTGCACATAATCATGGTGGTTCGTGTATTCCTTAATATGGGGTGGGAAGGAAACATTTAAAGTAATTTTTGTCAGATTTTGGTTATCTACGACTTTCACTCATACTAAACGAATTTGGATAGTAGCTATGGTAGTGGCTTTGAATCTCCTGTTTGAAGTTTTATGCTGTGAAATTTTCAGTATTTGAAAAGGAAGCTTGAATGACAGTCCCCAGTTTGAGATTGTATTGCTTATGTGTTGGTTAAATTTTAAACTTTGATTTTCTGTTTATAATTGTGGTTGTTGTCAGACTTAATTGTAGAATGATTATTTCTCACAATGGTGGTTGTTTCAGTTTTTGTTACAGAAGCATCATTAGCTTTAGTGTCAAATTACTAATAATACAGTTAAATGTTTGTTACATTTTAGTGCCTGGATATCCATGATACCGATTTTAAACCTGTGTTTTTATTGAACATGATACGTGATAAATGAAAGTACTTTGCATTTTTCCCCAATTACACTAACCAAACGTTAAACGTATAAGATTTTTCTTTGTTTAGATGATCTATTCCCTGAAAATTCAAAAACATGCTAAAATGCACTGGACAAGTTGCGTTCTGAACTTCTGGAACAGCCATTTATTTAAGTTACCTATATTTATGACCCAAAACATTTAAAAAATTCTTAATTTTGCAGATCAACCAGAACCTAAGAAAGTTGCTCCCCCAAACAATGATTGTAAGTATTTATGATTTGCTTTAATGTTATCATGCTATTTAATATATATTGTACACAAATTAATGCTGCTATTTAAGTTGTATATATTGATCTATTCTGATTCTCTCCATCTGTAAGAGCAAGCAGTTGCAATTTTGTATTATCTTGCTATGCACAGGATTCTGCTAGGCAGGAATAGATAGGAGCTGTTAGTCTCCGATATTAAAAAAATCAGGACGCTGGTACATGTAATCCTCAATTTACTACCACAACTGGACCCAAAGTTTCTGTTGCTCAGCAAGGTAGTTGTTAATTAAATCATGTCCCATTTTATGACCTTTTTTGCAGCTGTGAAGTGAATCACTACAGTTAAGTGAATAATATAGTTAAGCAAATGTGGCTTCTTCTGTTGACTTTGCTTATCAAGAAGCTCCTTATCAAGAAGCTTCCCTTGATGAGGAAGAGAGGTGGGGTATAAATCCAATAAATAAATAATAATAGGAAGGTTGCAACTGACAATTCCAGGACTGTTGGACACTGCAACCATTGTAAATACCAGCCGGTTGCCAGGCACCGAAAGTTTGGTCATGTGACTGGATATGGTGCAATAGTCATGAGAACTGGTCATAAGTCACTTTTTTCAGTGCTGTTGTAACTTTGAATTGGCATTAAATAAATGGTTATAAGTCGAGGACTACCTATACTACTTTTTCCAACTAAGAAATTTTATTAAAAGGCATAAACCTTCATGAGCTGTAGTTCATCAGCTGCATAGAATGGTTGTCCTGCACAGATTGCTGATCTTTGCTAGTAAGTAGTAGTAAGACATAAATAGGAAAATAACCTTAATGAATAATAAGTAATGCCGTTTGATTAAAAAAAGGAACCAACAATTAATTTGGTTTTGTGTTAGTGAAACGGAATAATAAATAGTTGTTTATCATTTTTCCAAATAACGGGTTAATGTTAAAACTTCAGCTCACATCTTTTTAGTCAGGAGTCTTTCCAATTACTTTGGGGATGATCTATATTCTAATAATGGTACACAAGATTTCACATACAGGAGAAGATAGATTTAAAAGGATAATGCATAATTCAGTAGTTGATATTTTTAACAGTTCCACTTTAAAAGTTGTACGTATGTGCAATTGTTTGGATTGAAAGAAAATAAAATGTTTTAAATTTAGCATGGGTCACACACTTTTGCCATTCTCTAAGCTTGAATGGTCTTATTGTGGAATTTGGTAGTGGTGGGGAAGTATAGATGCAACTTTATAAGTAGCTGTTTATAAACTTTGTAAGTATTTTCAGTTTGTGGGGGGTGCAGGGATCTTTGAGTCAATCTTGATTCCTATGTACCAAGGAATCCAGAATAAGCTATATTTTAATTAAAAGATAGTGGCTAAAGTCACATCAGTTTAAAGCCATAAAGCAAGATTTATAATAGTGGTTATTGAGTTTCCATACCACTCTAAGCCAAAACTTAACAAATATATATAGAATATGACTTTTATTTATAATTGGTTTCTTAGATGTAGAGATGACCTTTCAAGGTTCTGGTATAAAAAAAAGCTTCCTTTTGAAATAGAAGATAAGGTATTCTACAGCTAAAAATGTTTTAAATAGTCAAAAAAGGTAATGAAACATTTCTTTGAATTTTTATGCAAGTTAAATAGAAATAATGGGACCCTGTAGGTAGACTATAAAAAAAAATACATTTTTTTTTTACATAGTGAGATTATAAAGTTCAGGAATATAAGCTCTTTCTCTCCTGTAAGTTCTTAGTGGTGTTTATGTGGTGTTCATTTCCTTTTTATTATTGATGTATTGATTCCAAGCCATATTTTGGTAGTACACTCTAGAAATGTGCATGATATCACCAACAGTTCCTTTTACGATGTTAAATCATACTGTTCCATCAGTAAATCAATACTTCGTTAGAATTCTTTTGATTTTATTTCAGAATTTTAACTCATTTGCAGTATATATTCAGTTTTCTCAATTTGTTTAAGGTAGAAATGAAATTTTACAACTTGGACTTTAAAATCGTTTTTTAAAATCTCTTCCATCCAGAAGTAAAGTCTACTTACTGACTTACTACTTAACCTAATATAATTTAGGTAGTTAGATTTAGTATTGCAGCTGGAATAAAATTTAAGACAGTGACTATTTTTGTTAAATCTGCTCAGCAGTTACAATTACATTGAACCATATTGAGCACAGAGTATTTATTTTTAGCCCTTTGTATATGAAGCATCGTTTATTCCCCCCCCCCCCCATAAAACTTGGTTTCATTTGAAAATATAAAAAGTTAAAAACAAAACAGATTGAAATAGTTTCAATTAACTTTGAGCACTAATCAACAATATTTTCTTGAAAAAACAACTTTTTAAATTAATTGTTGATAGTTTACAGTTCAAATTATTACATGGTAGTATTGAATACAGCTACTACTTTCTTATGTTATGAATTTGCATTTTAATTTGTACAGTATATGAATAAAAGCCCTTAATGTATTTACCTAAATGCAGCAGCCGTTTCTGCTTTAAAACCATATGTATGAAAAGTAGAGCTTTGGTTTATGTGATTCTTCCTGCTTCATGTTCAGGTATACACTGAGTGTTTAGGGGAATGGAAGCTCATTAAAGTATTGTGTGATGCAGGAAAACGTGGAGTAAAAAGAAAGAACATGGGGGGAAAGCCCTAGCATCTAACACATCTTGTTTGGCCTTAGAATTAAGCAGGATCAAGCCCTTTTAATAATTGAATAGAAGACCTGTAGATGCTATCAAATTGTAGACTATAAACACTATAGAAACTAGTTGAAAACAACTTCCAGGTGCTGGATATCAAACTTGATTTAAAGGAGACTTTTCTTGGTATTTTGTGTTTTTTTCCTTCCCTTTCACATTTTTATTTCCAATTTACATAAGCTTCCATTTGTCTTTACTTGCCAAATAGTAAATTATTTTTGCTTGCCAGGACTTGCAAATCATAGCTTGTCAGTTGATCTAGAACTGAACTAAAGAGAAGGAAATAGCTAAACTAAACATATCAGGTGGAATTGACCAAGTCAAATACGTCCTCTGCTTTTTTTTTTGTACCAATTTTGAGCTACCTCGTTAGTGATATATTTCTGGGTTAATGACATGTTGGCAAAATATGTAGTGTTAGTCAAATGCAAATATGCTGAAGTGAAGCTAGTCCTGCATGTTTTTGTAGTTTTGCATTATATGCCATTATTGTAGATTATTTGATGAAATTGTCAAAGTATGTAATATTTCATTTTAGCTTTTGGAAATCAGTTACCACCCATGCATCAGCAACAGAGGTAAGATTTTATTTCTCTTTAATTTGATCCTTATACAAGGTAACAACTTTTATTGGTTTGTTTTAGAAATGTAGAAATTGTTATGTTATCAGTATTAGAAATGTACTTTGGACATTGTCCCTTGTGAGCAGACCAAAATTGTTGGTTGAAAGTAATGTTGATAGTTATTTCAATCAGTAATTGAAATAATTATAGCTTTAGCTGATTGGGGAGTTTTTATTTACTGTTTGCCAGGTAATGTTCACCATAGGTGACATTGAAGCAGATGAGGTAATTAGTTGAGTAGGGATAAAAAAATAAGTTTTTAAGTCACATGTTAAACAGCTATGTAGGGAAAATGCTTGTTTTTTATTATGCTACTTCAGTGAAACTTAATTGGATTTCTTTTAACACACATTTCCAATGCACTTAGCAAGATAGATCTAGTTTCTCCATTAGTTTGAGTTCATGTTGCACAAGTTGGGTTGTTTCTCACACTTTTTTGACTATTCAGCATGATGCAGGCAAAGTATTTTTTCTTTGTTGCAACACTTGTTAAATATGTATGTTGTATATATAAAAACAGTAAATGAAAAAGTAGGATGGGCTGCATTAGATTCCGCTATGTCTCCTAGAATTTTTTAATTGTAATTGTACTTTCTTTGACCTATTAGTATAAAACATTGCCATATATAATTTAGAATTATGTTCATTTAAAAAAAAACCTTAAAGTTCAAAATTTTTGGTGAAATTTCCTAGTATTTTATTTCCCATTTATGTTGTTATACATTTTGCTTTGTATGTGACTTTTAGCTTTAGTAAAAAAATGAAATAATATGTATCTTTAAAATGCATATAAATTACAATCAGTTACCAGATTCATACATTATAAATGGCTTCAGCATTATTAGAATTTTGACATTTTAACTAATTGGCTAATGTTTGACTGCTTATGTTAAAATATTAATGGCCTATGTTATTTTTTAGGCATAGTGATTTAAACAAATAAGGAAACCAAAGGACCTTAACGGAGTAGAAGTAAAGTTAGCAAATATACCCAGACACACACACACACACACACACACACACACACACAATTTACCTCTTTATTTGGAGAAAAAACTTTAGTACTAACTAGGTATAAATACTACCTTGTGGTGTGTTTCTTTCTCCAGGTCTGTAATGACAGAAGAATACAAAGTTCCAGATGGAATGGTTGGATTCAGTGAGTATATATATATATTTACTACAGTATATTTAAATCTGTTGGAGTGCATGGTATGAATGCATTAACTGATTTGTTTGTCCATTTCTCAAGTAATTGGCAGAGGGGGAGAACAGATATCTCGCATACAGCAAGAATCTGGATGTAAAATACAGATTGCACCTGGTAACTATTTCACTTTCTCTTATTTTACTAGGTTTGAACATAATTTAGTTGGAACATAATTTATTGTTGCATGCAGACAAATTAATTTTATTATCTTAAAGAGTCAGTTTATGTCAGTAAAATTGAAACAATCATGAATTAGTTGAGTGATCTGTTGCTAAAAATCTTAAAAGCAAATTACTAATATCTGCTTACTAGTGTTCATTTTATGTTATTTACATTTGTAGATAGTGGTGGGCTTCCTGAAAGATCTTGTATGTTGACTGGAACACCTGAATCAGTACAGTAAGTTTTTTCACAAATGCTTTCAGATCATGTCGAAATAATTTTTGTTAAGGTTTCTCTTTCCAAATATGTGCAGTGTTCAACTTTTCCTAATCAAAGTGTTCCAAGCTGTATGCTATTGCACACGAAATATATCTAGCTCTTGACTCTGAAATATAAACAATCTGCAGAGCAAAATTTTCTGATTTTTTTCAGTTGAGTGTTTACCTAGTCACTGGAAAATACTACTCTTCCAGGTTGGAAGATTCAGTAGCTCTACTGAGGGGTCATTTCCTCTCAAATCAACACACTGATTCTGACTGATGTTCTTTGATTTCGATGAAACTTGGTGTATCTAGCTTCCTTATAGGGTTATGAATAGAAATAATAAAAAAGTGGTTTTGGCCTGCCATTCAAAAATTATGACATTGGTTTTTTAAATTTTTATTAAAAATCACTGTGTCCAGACATATTAAACTGCCATTGTCTCAGGAACCAGATGAGATACAGACCTAGGCAATGTGTCATTTTAAAGCGCTTTTTGTGGGGTTTAATTTGGTATGTGACATGACAACGTTTAAAATTAAAAAACGTTAAACTTTAAAATTTATTTTTTTCAAAAAATTGCAATTTTAAAATTTTGAAAAAAATCACAAAATTACTTTCCACTATACTCTTACCCCTCTCAGAGTTTCATTTTGGGATCATAATGGTTTCAGGTCATAACAGGGAGTACAAGTTGACACCATGGAGAAATAGGCAAAATATCACATGTAACATTCACAAAAGCCAGCTGTGGACAAATGTAGCTGAATTACTACCAGTACTTCAAAACAATACACTTTGTGATCCCAAAATGAAACTTTGAGAGGGGTAAGAAGATAGTAATTTTGTGATTTTTTTTTTCTT
>JANHGC010003975.1:177149-198532 GCA_027560395.1 Boaedon fuliginosus | reverse complement strand
TTAAGTCTTTCCTCTTTCCCTTTCTCCTTTCCTGTCCTTTCTTGCATGCTCAAATGCAAAAGGGGAAACATTTCTACTTTGTTTTGATAGCCCTCTGCCAGTGAAAATGGGCACAGGGGGCTGCACGCACCCCCCAAGCTCCATTTTTCCTGAAACAAGCACCATGGGTTGGTCCTTTGTTGTCTCTTGGCAGCCCCGTGGGCCAGATCTAAGCACCCCATGGGCTGGATTCAGCCCCTGGTGAGTTTGACACCCCTGCTTTAAAAGCATATGTAAGATTTTTTAAACAAAACCGATTTCTTAAAGAAGAAAGGTGCTTGAATATTCCAAAGGTGCTTCTTCAAGAGGCAACAACTGACTTACTTTGTTTTTCCTTGAAGACATTTCACTTCTCATCCAAGAAGTTCCATCAGTTCTTGGATGAGAAGCAAAGGATCTTTGAAAGTCCAGTTGCCTCTTGAAAAAAAGTACCTTTGGGATAACCATGACCTGGATGACTGAGAATCTCCATAGTCATAAAGCTAGTTGGAAATTGATAGACATAATTTTCAGTTGAAAGTGATGCTAAAATTATGTGCTGCGCCATGATGCTTACATTAGGAATCGTTGTGCTATGCCTGCAGGTACCAGTTATTTGTAGCATTCTCAAATGTTTTTGCATATACCTCAAATTTTATGATTGAAATAATGTGATACTGCCGGTTCATTGGTGTTTTCACTTAATTTTCCCATGTCCCTTGCTCTTAGGAGGGAGATAGAAATCTGGCTGATGGCTTAGAATGATTTCATTTATATCCCATATTTTATTTTGGGAACTCAGCCTGGTAAATTGTATTTGATTTTTATAGCATGAACCTTCCCACAATAGGTTGAGCCAAGAGTTAATGAATATTCTAGAATTACCAGGTGACGTTCATTGTCAAGTGAGGTCTTGAACCTATATTACAGTGGAAGCTCTGGTTGGGAACAGGTGCTGGGGTGGCGACCAAACAGCCCTGTCGATTTCCCCTTCCACAGCACACCATTTTGGGGGTTTTTGTGCATGCGCTTTTGGTGATGACGTCATTGGGTGACAACCAAATTCTCAGAACGGATTACGGTCATCACTCGAGATTCTACTGTACTATAGAGTTAGTCCAGGTCCAGATAGTAAGTGAGCATACCAGGAAGAAGAAAAATCAAGATTGCTTCTTTTGTTTGGAAAAGTGTTTCTCAGTTGAAATGAAATAGTTTGGTTGTTTTAGTTGGTGGTTCTGGGAAGAAAAATGACATGCTGTTACTTTTCTTTTCTGTCCCTCTCTCTTTTAAGGCAATTGTATTTGCTATAAAGGCAAAATAGAAATAATGCTTTCTGCAGAACACAATATTTTTTCAGTATTGCTAATTACAATTCTTTTCACAATTTAGGCTGGCAATCCTGGAGGTCCAGGGCCTGGTGGTCGTGGTAGAGGAAGAGGTCAGGGGAATTGGAATATGGGACCACCTGGTGGACTGCAAGAATTTAACTTTATTGTTCCCACTGGAAAAACTGGATTAATCATTGGGAAAGGTAAAAAGCTTGACTTGCTTTTCATGAGAGAACAATAAATAAACTATTTTCCTGTTTGAGGGCAGGAAATGGCATATATCATTAAATAATTCACTTCCTGGTCCTTGTTGAAGTGTCTCCCTAATAGTAGAATTTGAGTGCAGAACTTTTGTCCAGAAAAGAGTAGCAACTAGGATATAGCAAATGAACTTTACCCGGTTGTAGTGTTACTGTTTTTAGCCGCCTAAAAGTGATTACTTCTGGAAATGAACTCCTCATTATAAATATATATCCTTATTATAAATAAGCATCCTACTATCCTACAAAGAGGGCGGTATAAATTGAATTAAAAATAAATAAATAACAATAGGATTTATGATACCTCCATCCTAGGAAAAAGATTAGACCATACATAAAGTCTCACATATCCAGTAAGGAATTGAAGCTGGACCTCACGGCTAATTTTGTTCTTTTTAACTAGGTGCAATGTTGATTGCAGTTAATTTATTTCCCTAAACATTTCTTAGAAAGCAGTTTAAACTGCTTTCTCACTATCCATTGCTGTTCCTGAAATCTCTGCATTGTTTCCTGAATTACACTTGAACATTCTAATTCTTTTCCATTTTTATAAACTTGTCCTATTTAGCCTAGTTTTTTGGGTAAGACATGAATCACATTGGCTGTTCAGATGTCAGCAAAATGTGTGAATCAGCTTGTACTCTTTGGTTAATTCATTCACAAATAAAATCCTCATGATTATTTCAGTTGAAGCAATATTTGAAATATATATTCCATGTATTTTTCTCATTCTTGCTAATTTGTATACTCATTATATTTATTGAACACCTCATACAGAAGATGAAAGTGGAATGTCTGGATTCAGCATTAAAACCTCCCAAATTGATGACTCTCAGCAATATACTGTTCTATTTTCAGCTACATATGTTGCAAAAGTATCCCTGGGCTTCTCTGATTTCTTAAAGCAATTAAAGCTATTCAGGGATTCCCAGAACCTCAGCTATGAATTAGAACTGGAACAGCTTGTGCAGTTGAAGACTACTGTACAGATGATGACACAAAGTTACATTGTTTTTAATTTCCAAGAATTAAAATTAACCACAGTTACAACTACAACCCAAAAAATGGGTTAAACGTCACGCAGAAAATAACACTTAAAACTACATACTATATCAGTAATAATACAGTGTCACCATGATAGTTCTGAACTCATTTCTGAAACAAGCAAAGATTATTTTTGTTGTTCTTTCAAATTAAAGTTATTAATTTATATAGATTACAGTATAATATCATTTCTTTGTAAATTCAGGTGGTGAAACTATCAAGAGCATTAGTCAGCAGTCTGGTGCAAGAATAGAACTTCAGAGAAATCCTCCACCAAATGCAGATCCCAACATGAAATTATTTACTATTCGAGGGACACCACAACAGATTGATTATGCTCGGCAGCTTATAGAAGAAAAGATTGGAGTGAGTTCTGGAAACAGCTCTTTGTTAATGTTTTTGTTGTACAAACAGCTGGTTAAGTACAAAATAGGATTAAGCTTTTTAAATGTTCTCTTTGTTCAGAATCCTTCTGATATTGCTTATTGGTAGCTTTGAACAGTCCCATTTAAAATACAATTGTCAAATTTGTTGCCTATTCTTAAAGATTAATGAGATTTAAATGGAGGATTGCTTGTCTGCACAGTCTACTGAATGATGAGAATTTAACATACTCATTAAAAAGTGTATAATTAAGTAATATAAAATACAGAAAATTAATAATTATGGAAAATGTCTGCATTTTGTGAAATATATGTATAGATTGTCCTCAAATTTCAATAGTAATTGGGATTGAGAATTTCCATCAATAGGTGAGACAATCAAAGCGTGATGCATAGCAATGGCAATCCTAGCATTCCCTATTATTAAGCAAGGACTGGGTGACATTAAGTGAGCATGTCTACGCAACTTCCTACTGGCTTCCAACAACCAAAATCGGGTGGGGGCAGGGTAGCTAGCAAGAAGTTGCAAGTCCCAGGCAGCTTGCAAACACGCAGTAAGTAAGTGGCTGCTGCTAGATGGAAAGGGAGCAAGGGGGTGCATGGGTGGTTAGGATGGTATGATGCAAGAACGGCAGAGCTTGAGGTGGCAACTGCTGCGTGGGAATATATGCAAGAGCCTAGGAGATCAAAGGACTGGTCATAACTATGGTCCACTCATTCAGCACAATCATAACTTTGAACTAGCGGCCATTAACCAAGGACTATGTAATTTGAATAAACTTCCCTTTGATCTCTTATTTCTCTGCCCTCTGTTGGGATATGTGGGGTTGCAAGCTAAGGAGAGAACAGGTATGTTAGAGGTAGTCTTCAGGTTATGGCCATTTGTTCAGCAACGAAAGTTATGATGGCACTGAATGAATGAATCTGGCTGTCCCAATGTGCTTGTCAAGTGGCTTGTACTTATGATGGTTGCAGCATTCCACAGACACATGATTGTAATTTGTGACCTTTCCTATCGACTTTCCCCAAAAGTTTTCCTTATCAAGCCATGCAGTGTTTTTAGGAACTGTTGAAATCAGGCTGTATATTAAGAATGTATATCTTCATTGGTTATCAGCTTGAGGAAAGAGAACCCTTCTGCCAGTTTTAGTAATAGCCTGTTTGTATATAGATGTTGCCTTTAAGTCCAGTGTTCTTAAATTGGGGGTTATCTGTACAGTGTAAACTTACACTTGCTATTGATGTAGAATAACTTAACTATTCTAACTTATCTTAACAGGGTCCAGTAAATCCTTTGGGGCCCCCTGTACCTCATGGGCCTCATGGTGTTGTTCCTGGGCCACATGGACCCCCTGGGCCACCTCCTGGGGCTCCAATGGGACCTTACAATCCAGCTCCTTATACCCCTGGCCCTCCTGGTCCTGCACCTCAGTAAGTATTGTACACTTGCAGATATGTTTGCAGAGCAAGATCTTGTTGGATTGGAATCTGGATTTCATCTATAGATTCAATGCAGTTTTAAGTGTTTGTTCTATAACTAAATTCTTAGAAACATTCATTTTAGACACTTCAGTAAGAGAAAGGGTACCATTTAACTAAACATTTATTCTGAATTAAAAATATATATTATAAACTATTTTAATTCATATTAGGTGTGCTGTAAATCATTAATTCTGAAGAGTAAATATGATGGGATACTTATAGGCTTTCTAGGCCAATTCTCTTCTTTATGGAGGTAATCAGAACGTTCTTAGATTGCAGTCTAGCTTTTGCAGCAGACTTCAAGTCACCACTAGTAAAATAAAATAGCTATTATAAATTATTTTACTACTTGATCTAATTATATATTACGTTTTCATTTTAGTGGACCTCCAGCACCATATGCTCCACAAGGATGGGGTAATGCATATCCGCATTGGCAACCACCAAATCCTCCAGACCCTGGTAAGTATAAGCAAATGTATAAATGGTCCTAGTTTGCAATGAGATACACATTAATCATATATTTTACTAAAGAAAATGGTGATGAAACTAAATCAGTCACTAAATCAGTCTAATAGCAAATTAAAATTGAAATGCTAAAATTACTTGTGGATAGGGGCCTTCGAAAACATTAAGATACATTTAAACACAGTTGTGAAAACCCATTCTGTAAGTTATGTTTACACATAATCTTGACTAACAACCAAAATTGGGATGGGAATCTCAGTTGTTGGGTAAAGTGGTCATTAAGACACCCATTTGACTGCCTCTCTCAACTACTGCAATCTCAGCACTCCTAGTTGTGGTTGTTAAGCGATCTTACAGGTTGTTAAATGGAGAGAGTCCCAGGTAAGGAGCTTGAGGGAGGTGTGCCTCGGGCAGAGAAGACCTTGAGAGATCTCAAGACTCAAAGTCCAAGCTCCTGAACAGAGCCACACGTGGCCTGCATCAAACTGCCCTGGACCTCCCCCACCTGCCTGAGACACTCCATACTTCTTACTTTATTGCGCTGCTCCTCCACTCTGCTTGGATTTTGGTTCCCTCTTATTTCTGGGAGCGGACTAAAACAGTTGCCTACCAAACAATTTCAGCTCCTCTCTGTATGGAAGGCAATTCCTTCAACAGGTGCAGGAACAAAGTTAAAATCTGGCAGAGAAGATTGCAAATGGGAAACGCAGCTGGTCTAAACTGAACAGTTGCCAAGCACCCAGTTTGTGATCATGTACCCACAGGAGGGGTGGTGCAACATTTTGCAACTGCAAAAAGAAGTTCTTCATGGGCCATAAAGCACCCTTTCCAGTGCCATGATATCTGGACTGTCATTATATGAACAGTAATGAGCCAATTACCTGTATGTTGAATATTTCAGATAGCCAAAATTCACTCTGAATTAAATATGAACCAATACATTTGATTTTAAAAAATATGACTTTAAAATATGACTTCATACTTAATAATATTAGTGGAGTTGCTTTCTGAATCAACCATAAATGTATTTATTATTCAGAAGAAGGCACCACAGGATTTATTGCATTTCCTCAAGCTTGCATAAGATGCAGTCCAAATCTTAAACAGCACCTCAGTTCCGAAAGTGAAATTCACATCGACCAAACCAAAATAATGCTACTGACTGAAGAGTAATCCTAGGTACAGACCCCACTTTGTATTGCTTACATTTGAAGACAGACAGACAGACAGACAGATAAACTGGTAGTGGTTTGATTCATTACTTACATGCTGTCGTGAACAATTAACGTTCTGTGCGAACAGATTAACTATTTTACTTTTGGAAAGTTTATTTTATATATCTATCTTTCATAATGAATATAAAATGGCAGCTTATCTTAGTGATCTCTTGAGAGGTTGAACTAAATGTCATGGGTCATTTTCAGGTAAGCCAGCAGATCCTAATTCAGCAGCATGGGCAGCCTATTATGCCCACTACTATCAACAGCAGGCACAGCCACCCCCTGCAGCTCCACCTAGTGCACCGCCTGCTACTCAGACTAACGGACAAGGTACCGTGCTTGTATCAATATAAACAAATATACCAAAATAGCTTTTTTAACAGTTGAAATGTCTTATTCAAACCTTAGAATATTTTGAGAGTTGTTTTATTACAGTTTTACCATTTAAATATTTGAAGCTATGAATGTTGTAAACTGGTTTCAGTACTAAAGACAGTTAGTAAGACAAATCTAAAAATGTTTGGGTCAGCTGATTTAGGATAAGGCATTAGATTAATGAGAATTTTAACCAAAGTTGGGCTGGGATTTGGGCAACTCCCTAAACTTTCCAGTAATCTCCATATCTCTTTCTTACTAGTTTTCTTATACTTCAAGCAATTATGTTGATCAGCCAATTAAATACAACTCCCAGTATATCATCTTTCTCATAAAATGTGTCCAGAATTCAATAATTTTTTTTTCTAAAGTTATTCCTCAGGAAAAAAATCTAAATTCGTACAATATGCCAAAATGTTTTGGTAATATGGGAACGGGCCCCAAGCAATACTAGACTTGCCTTTTCACTACTGCAGTCTGGAGTTTGTATACAATATCTTGGCTTTCAGTTTATGCTTTGGAAGCAAATGGGTTAATCAACTTAGTTGAAATTGAGTTGATGTTAAATCAGGATGTAAAATCCTGATCTGTGTAAAAGGTGGGGGTAATAGGCTTGTGAAGTTAATACCATACAAGCTTTGTTTTGTAAAGAAATGTAGGATTCCAGTTTTAATTTGAAATTATATAAGAGAAAGATGACAATAATCAGCAGGAATTGTGAAAAATAGTCCCGTAGAACATACTCTGATTATAGACTACCAGCTGAAAACCCAAAAACTGAATTTGAATCTAAAATTAATTCAGGTCAACATAATGACTTAAATGTTTATATTATGTTTCCAGTCAAATTATTGCACATGAATCGAACAAAAATAGTGTTCTTAGCGTGAATTGTATATTCTTCCAGGTATTCTTTTTGGTATAATGATGGTACATTGTGGACACATGCAACAGGAAATGTTGCCATTACAAGGATTTTGTGTATGTGGACCCCTAAGGGGCATGGACTAGTCATAGAGACAGATTGATTTGTGCATAATGACTGGTTCCAGTTAAATATAACTGGAACAGCTGAATCATTGAGAAGGTCTGATTGATCTCCCCAGATAAAGAAAAGTACATGTCTTGATGGTTAAAAGATGGGACACCTGCAGCTAAGTTCTGTGCATGATAGGTACAAATAAGGCATTTCTGAACTGAGACTTGCAAAGTATTTGAAAACAAAAATGTTAACTTTTGATGTAAGATTTTTACTCTTTAATTAGGATAAAATGTGAGTGATTGGAACTAAATCTTTTTAGTTTTTTATTTTACTCACACTATTTTTTGTTCAATTAGGAGATCAACCAAATCCAGCACCAGCAGGGCAGGTAGATTATACCAAGGCTTGGGAAGAATACTATAAAAAAATGGGTATGTTTTATTTACTTTTGATTTTTAAGTTTTACTTCTCAGAAGCTTTATTGATTCATGCACAATTTTATTTTGAAAAAAACAAAACTAATGTAGGTAAGTTTTGTGTTGTAAGCACCTTTTATATTCTCCAATCTAATTTTTGTAGTTTGATTTCTACAGCAAAAAAAAAAAACAACTAGGAGTAGTCTTGCAAGCATCATTTATATAGGAAAAGTTAAGTTTAATAAGCTTTATATGATAGACTTAAACTGGGCACATTTCCAAAACTGCCAAAGTAATTTTTAGTGGAAACATCAATACTTGAGACTAAAAGCAACTAAATGAATCCAGTCCATTGCCTCATGTCTGAGAATGTTTCCAGCAGCTAACATGGCAACAAATCAGAAAAAAGTCAAAAACAACTTATCTAAACTTTAATTTTTACTGTTCTATTATGGTCGAAAAAAATCAAATACATTTATTATAGTCTGACTAGTCTTTGTAGTAAAAATGAGAAAACAGCTTAACGAAAAAAATGGTTATTCGGAAAGAAAAAACAATAGGACAGTATAACATCTGATTTAAAGTTTTGCACAATTGTATGACATGGTGAATATATTTGGCCACCCATTGTATGAGTGTGGGGTTAGCATCCCTTGAAAGGTAGTTAATTAAAATTTATCAGTGTGGTCCTCATATTTGGAAGTGATTGAGAGGATCAGAACATGTTTGAGCATCATAAAAAGGACATTGTATGAGGACACAAACAAGAGTCCCTGGATCCAGAAAGGCAAATTCTTTGCAAATAAGGAGTCCCATGACATGAACTTGGTAGAATAAACCTGATAGGAAGGCATCAAAGCAGGGAAGCCTATCAATACTTACATAGGGTTACATTGTATTGATACTTTGCCGTACGATTCTATTGTGATCTGTTTTCTGTTTCTCATATCAGAATGCATTAAGACAGGATTTTTGTGGCAAAATTAAATAGTTCAGCAAACAGTTAAAATGGATCCAATCCCATTCATTTAAAAAATATATCTGTGCTTCTAGCAAGAAAAAAATGACCCCAGATCATCTGATACTGTAAACCCTATTGTGGTTTTAGTGTTCATGAAAGCACATGTTAGTAAAAATGTATTCATAAAATGCTAGTCCTAGAATATTTCATAGTTTGTATCAACAATATTTACCATTTTCTTTATATTTTCCATTAAACAATGAAAATGAATCTGAATCATGAATGCAGCTACTATAGTTTCATGTTCTGTTGTGAAATTATACATTTAATATGGAAGTAGTCGATATGAAATATGTGTGTTCCTTTTTGATAGCTAGGTGAATACATGTTACAGTTCTAATTTTATTTTGTTGGAAGCCACATATGTGTGTTTCTATTTGCATCCAGTGCCATCAATGAAAAGCCTAATTTGAAACAAGAGATTCTCTCAGTAATTGGTTCTAGTCTGGTGTTTGCCAGAATTAGATGTTAAAATTAGGCCATTTTCCTAATCAGCCTTAATATTCACTATCAGAGTATTAATTGCCAAAGTGTTGTCAATCTAATTTCCTTTTTAATACATGCAAGAGATTTTAAGTGCAAATTACTTTTACAGCACAATAAGAAAATATAACCACTCCTGATTTTGATAATTAAGGATGTAAATCAGATGAGAATTAGATCAATTTTCTATATTCTGTACTAAATGCTGTATACATCTCCATTTAACATGTTTGAGTTTTGCTAAAATTTGGCACTGGTTTTACTTTTTTGAAGCACTTAATTGTATATCTTCTAAATTCCTTCTAACTTTGTAACACTGAATCTTAAATTCAAGTTAGTGTGTTACAAATTTTATTTTTATAAATAAAAGTTTATTTTTTTTAATTTAGTATTTTTATCCTTTCTCCAATGAGATTAGTAGTTGGCAAACTATTTTGACAACATTATACGATATTATAGACAGTTGTCATAGAGGTGACATCCCATCCTATATGTTAAGTATACAAATGTAATCTAGTTACAATTAATGTCTCTATCCCAATAAAACATTGCTTGTAACTAGTTTTGATAGTTTCAGAATTGGAATTAACGGGATTAGAAAATATTGTAATACTGCTTTATTTTCTGTGCCCTTCATTTTTCTCACTGGAACTATCTTCACAATATGAATTGTCTTAGTTTTGAAGCATTGTATTCCGCACATTTATATCACATATAGAACAATTCATTTCAAGCTAAATTTAAATAGGTAGGGTAGGAGAATTCATGATCACCAGATATTATGCCCTTTTAATGTTAAGCATGCTGCCTAAATTGGTTTTAGATACCAATTTATATATAGAAGAACCAGAATGATGGAGAAACTGAAACCATAGAACTAAATAATGTATTCATATTAAGGTATCTTTATAAGCTTTTGGACATTGTCTTAACATGTTAATATCCTTTAAAAAAAATATTCTGAAAATAAATGCATAGCAATTTGATATGAATGAGAATTGAGATATTAGTATTATTTTAAACCTGTTCTCCACTTTCGATTTACTTAAAGCCATGTGTATCTTAACAGTTTCTCTATCCATTTTCTTTTATTGTTTATATTAAATATAGTTGAAAAACAATTTAAAATATTTAATTAGAATAAGATTAATCAGTAATGTTGATTTAAAAGCAGCTTTATGGTTGCTGAACGATTTTTGCTATTCTGCATTCTTTTACTACATGCTAGTCCTCAAAAACAAAAGTTAACCTAAGTATTAAGCGTATTTTGATTTAAAAAAACAGTTGTTTTTTTTTAATTGAAGATGTTTTCATATATAGAAGGAAGAGAGCACATACTCTTTGGTACAGATTTCAGGGCAAGGTCACTTAGGCCGCCTGCCCCCTCCCCATATATATTATAAACCATATAATGAGAATAGTTTTTCTATACACTTGCGTAGAATATGGGATACATTTTGAAGCATTTTCAAACTAGCGAAAAAGTAGGTTGGATATTTGCAAGCTGGTTTGGATGAATTATTGGCCTATCATATACCTATGTTGAGCAAACATATATAGCATACAACAGACTGCTGTATGAAAACCCTATGAACTCAATAAATTTTAAATCTATTGAAAACTAGAACAAATACTAAAATATTAGATTTTAATATTTTCTGATTTTCACTATACATCAAAACAAAACAGCAAAGAACTCTTCCATTGTATTCTTGACTGTAATTGTGGTATACATGGGAGCTGTGTTTACATTAAAATGTGGGGGGTTTTGCAGGTCAACAAGGGCAGCCACAAGATTATTCAAAGGCTTGGGAGGAATATTACAAGAAGCAAGGTAATGTTCGATAGAAATGAGATTATTTTGAGCTTCCTTCTGCCCCTTTTATGGCACCAGAGTTGTGTAATCTATATTTGTTCTAGGTCAAGCTGTTCCGGCTCCAACTGGAGCCCCACCGACAGGTCAGCCAGATTACAGTGCAGCATGGGCTGAGTACTATCGACAGCAGGCAGCTTATTATGCCCAGACAAGTCCACAAGGAATGCCACAACATCCTCCAGCACCACAGGTAAAACAGTCTTTAATTATTTAGCTAATATTTTAGTGAGATACTTCTTTCAATTTTTGTGGGGTGGAATTTTGTTTGTTTTTGCATGTCTCCCACATAAGATATCTTTCTGAAGTATGCATTTTTCCTGATAAAACGTAACTGCAAATGAATTAATGCTCTTTTAACTGGAGATCTGTGTTTGTCTTTGCATACATTCAGTGTTTGTGATCTAAAAATTTCTCCTCAGGGTTTTTGAAAGCCATGCAGGAAGCCACCACCATTGCAATAACCAAATTTTCTTTCTTAAAGGCTTCACTCCTGAGTTAGCGCAATTTTTTAAAAAAATATTTTCTTTAACTTTTTGTGTATTTCTTATGTATTTCTTCGCACAGGGCCAATAATAAGAAGTGGACAATACAGTATTTGCTTCATTATGTGGGGGAAAAAACCTTTGTTAAATGTATGGATGCAGACGCCTTGATGAAGATCATAATTTTGTTTGGTTTAAAAATAGTGTTTTTTTGAAATGTACAAAATATCTATCACAACTGATAGGAGGTAATATTTCTGTGTAGAAATGGAAATTGGTTTGTTTTTAGTACATTAGTGTAGATGTACACATTCCAGCAAATGTATTTGCAACTATTATGTGGTCAATGCTTTGTGATATAAATGTACTTTTTCAATGTATACTTGATCACTTTTAAATGCTTGTTTTGTGCTTTGCAATAAATAATATGAAACCTCCTGTGTTGGTAAGTTGGATATGTGGGTACTCAAGAGAATTCAATGATATTTTTTTTAGTAATTCTGTACATGTACACAAGTAAGACTTTTCCCCTCTCTTTTAAGTTCAGGCTTGATGTTGATATTTCCCCAGAATAGGTTTAGAGGGATCTCTTTTGTGATTGTATGTTACTATTTAGCATTCTGATATCTTCCTCTCTTTTTACTTGTGTAAAAATTGCATGTATGTGAAGGTATTTCTTGACATACTTCTGCATTAACAGTTGAAATTTCTTTTTTTATTCATGACCACTGTCCCAGACCCGTATAGCTGCTATAGTTAACATTTGTTTTATGTATGATTTAATTCTTTAGTATATTTTCCAGACACATTATTAAAGTCAGTTATCTAGAAAAACAAAATGTGCTAAGCGGTTGGTTTGTAGCACTTTGCTATAGAATTCAGTGTAGTAAGGATGATTATGCTTTTTAGTTATAAAACTGCATTTGTTGTAGAAACATGCTGTTTGAGTCTTGGAATGCTTAATGAAAAAAAGGTTTTTTCAGATAAGGTCTGTTTTTAAATGTTGAAAGACTAGTTTTTAAGTTATGTTTGAAAAGTCTCTGTCATACGTTTTACTTTTAATAATTCTAATTGAAAATTGGTGTTCTGTTAAAATCCACTGTTTGCTTTTTTGCATATATTAGATTACATGCAATACAGTTTGTCTTGCCATTGTCTGTTGAAGTGCAGGTTTGATCCAGCCAGTATAGAACTAGCTCTGTAGGGGTGAGGAGGACTGTGCTGTGTATCATCCTTGATTGTTCCTTCAAGGAGCATTGCACTGTAAGTACATCAGAGTGACAAAATGATGAACTGCAACAGTATCTTTTTGTCAGTGTTCCACATAATGCAAATGCCATACCTGTGTGAATATTATGTTGGAATAAAATACAGTGCTGATATTTTAGAAAATTACAATTGGTTGTTTAATCAGATAAATATGTGTGTGTATGGGTAAGTATTTTGAGATATTTAGCTTTAGTAAAGAATTCATCAATGAACTAACACTGTTCATTAGGGTTTCAGAAATGAGATATATTCAGATATCAACTTATAAATTGTTAACATTTAAAAATGCTTGTCAGGAGGAAGTTGTTTTTGTCTTCAGTTGTCTGCATATATTTAGTGATGCAGCTATATGCTATTTTTCTAAATCTTTATTAGCCTTATCTTTAGAAAATCATTTTGTTGTTTTGGAGTGTTCACTTAGAGTGGCTGCAAGAGAAGAACTGAATGTGGTCTAAAATGAAGTAGTATTATTGCAAAAATAATTAGAAATGCATTTGTTCTACTGTAGAATCAGGAGGGATTTTTTTATCCCAGTTTAGTTTAGGATTTACATTTTGAAAAGACTACTAGAAGTTAATAAATATATAGAGAAGTAGGCTATGAAGTCTCTTAAATATTTTGCATGTTAAGTCTGTAGCTTATTGGAAAATGGTGTAGTTATTAACTAAATAGAACAAACATTCACCTGATTCTTTATCATTCACCAAATGGAGGCTGTTGATTTTGATTCATTTAAAGTATAAAATCTTTATTAATTGCAAACAGTGCAATTATTTATACTTCACAGTGCCTTCCCAGATCTTCCACCTTAGGTTCTGCTGCAAAAAGCACAGGTAAGCACAACCTAAGGAAGTGTATAAATACATATTTCAGTATATCAATGTTGTCCCTGTGAGAATTTTTTTGTGCTTGTGTATTCAAAAGCAATCTGCCAATATCTTTTCCCAAATGTATTCTGCTATTCATGGTTTCATTCCAATGAGAATTCTGAAACAATTATTTACATTTCTGGGTAAATGTGTATCTTTATTTTTTTTAAAGATAAGTGGATTGCTGCAATAATTTTTGAGTAAGTCACTTTTACTATTTTCCCTCAATAGTTGTTACAAATGAATATAAAATATTTTTTCAAGATACAGGAAATATTGGTCAGAACTTCAACAGCCTTCACAAATGCTTCTATAATGTGGATGTTATACCCAAATACTACGTATTCGAATATACTGTATGTTTCTCTCAATCTTAAGATGATACACCATAAACCATAAATTAATGTAGCTTGATTATTTCATGCAGAAGGAAAAGAAGTGAGATTTTACTTTTGCAAAATAGTTCTAAAAAATATTGTGCCAGTGATATGTTAACAAGTTTGGCAGATCTTTTCTTTTTATAGCAATTTCCTTCCTACTTTGCTATTTCAGCTGAATTGCTGTATATTTTTGCTAGTTTTAAAATGTTTTGTATATGACTTACCTAGGTAGCTTAATTTTCAGTTTAAATAGACAGTTTTAAGGCAGTACCATCAGTTTTTGTTTGTCACTTAATAAAATGTTTTGATTTTATCGAAAGTCCTGCTTTTCTGTGCATGAAAGGAAAATATTCAAAAACCCTGCCTTCATTTTCACACACAGTGCTGAAGATGCTGCAAGCACCAAATCATAGCTCATAAAATCAGGTCCTGAGATAGTTACTTCCAATAAAGAGGATTCCTTTGAGTGTATGGCCCTGGTGAGCCGATGAGCATGGACCATAGAAGGGCTCCATGTAGAAGGTAAAATTGGCAAAAACAATACCGATTTTAAATGTATCCCATACTTAATGGTGTAGGGTATAATTTGCCTGTTTTTATCGCTTCTCATTCTTTAAAGTGCTATTTGCTTGACCATAAATGTTCCATAACTTGTTATGTGGTGATTATAAAGATTATTTAACAGTTTACACTTTGCTAAATAGTCAAGCACAGATATGTCTTGCGTTTACAACTAAATCAGTAGTTGTACTTGAATTCCCTCAAGCCACTTTATTTTATTTTAGGGGGGGATATACTTTGATATGTCAGATTAATTTTTATATGAAAGCTAGCTACATGCTGAAGAGCTTCAGATTGGTTGAATTTTGTTTCACCATTATAAAAGAAAACTTGCTTTTTCCTATTCATTTTTAACGAACAGCATAAATTGAAATTTAAGTCAAAAGTCAGGAGATGTAACATAGAAAAAAGTTGTTGACTTAGGAGGTGAAGATCTGTGTTAATATTTTTTTGTTTTGGTGGACCTATAGGCATCTTCTTGTACTATAGCTTTTATTTTTGGTTTGTCCGATTTCTTTCAGAAAGATAAGGTTGGATTGAAGTGTTCTACTCTCAATATGAAACCTTTGAGCCGAATCCATAGATAGTTTTTCCTTGTGCAGTTTGTGTGTTATAGCAGGGGAAAAAATTCTAAATTCTAATTGAATCCCAGAATTAAATGAAAGTAATGAATGTTTTAAAACAGAGGAATATCTTAATTTCAGCTAATGTCTTTAGATTATCTGTTGGTATGTGTTCTGTATAGGATATTTGCTAGTTAAAAAGCAATCTTTAACTAGAGTTTTGTAAATTACACCTCAGTGATCTTGATAGGTAGGCTGTATCATTCACTAATCCTTTCTTCTAAAAATACTGTCATTTGGGATACATTTCATAAGTTTGAGGGTAGAATTTTACGTTTTTCTTTGTGTATTAGGATTTTTATGAAGTAAAACATTGGGTCCTACAGAATATGTACAATAGATCCATTTTTCTATTTGTAGTACCCTATCAAACTTACATTTATGCAACTTTATCTTAATATGCATGAAAGGCATTTTCGTCCTGAGAATAGTGTTCTCTGCAGAAACTACCCGTGTTAAAAAAAGAAGACTGTCTTTTAAAGGCTACTGTGATGGGAAGTATCTTAGGCAGATGCAGCTTGGACGTGAGGTAAATCCAATGCTTTCCAGTATGTTGTGTTGAGCTTGCCTATTGACAATGTATGTACTCATGAAAATACATTAATTGTACTGTTTTGTATGAATTCTCAATAAATGTAAACTAATGGATGAAAATTTGTCCTTTGCATTATTTAATTTTTGAATGGATTATTTTTTAAAAAACATCTGTACGTCCCAAAAACCTATAGAAGATGAGTGATAAAGAAGAAAACATTCAACTTTAGGAACAACATATTTATTATCCTTCCATTGAATACAGAATATGTAATTTGGTACATACTTAAGAAAAAAATCTCCTGCATAAAAATTATTCTGACTTGCTCTGGCAACTAAAATACAAGCCCAAACCAACTGGAAGATTTGCAAATGTATGTGAAGTTCCAGTGCATATTTTAATATGTGATGGAATTTAGTTAACTACTTTTCATTTAGCAACCCCCCCCCCCAAATCTATTATCTGTTCCAGATATATAACTGTATTAATATATATTATTTAGTTTGGAAATGATAGTGAGATGATTCATTAAGTTCTATAAAAATGAGATGCAAATTGAAAAGCCATCCACTATTATGCTAACAAATTTAATATGATGCAGATTTGCCTAGCATCTTGTCTGGAATACTGAGCTGAAATCTACCATTTAATGCCATATAAAAAGCAAATGCTTTATTTTAAGGAACTTAATTTACAGCTGAATGCATAACTTAATAGTATCAATTTGGTTTCAGGCCATTAATAGTCTTGGTATTATTTTGTTCATACATTTTAAAAGAAAAAAGTTAAGCAAAATGTAACTTAAACACTATGTTACCTTTTAGCTAATAGTGTAACAAAGGACATACTTTTTTGCCCCCAAAGTTGCCCTGATTGAAACATTTGTGTAGAATGAATTGTTCTTGCCTAAAAGATTAAAAATTACAAACTTTCCTTGTTGTTTTGGCATAAAATTAAAGTTGCAAACAATAGAATTGAGATTTTCTGGTCAATTATTCTTCCCATTTAGTGCATTCAAGAGTACTTTGGTTAACCACATATTTTATGTTGGCATAATGAAAGGTTCTAGAACCACGTGGCAAACTGTTTCATGCAGTTTGATTTGCCTTATGGAACATCATCACATGGACCGCTACAGTAGCATAAATAAGCAGCCATCATTTGTAGATTGCACCGCTATATGTTAAATGAACCAAATTTTTATTGCCCGAATTTCAGTCTGAAAAGTATTCTACTTGAGGAATGATAGACAACTTCTTGGCCCCACCACAGGAGAAAAAGATAGATGAAGGGAAGGAAGGCTCCAGAAATGGTAGGATATTTAATAGTCATCAGCTAAGGGAGAGAAGAGAAGAAAGGAGTTAAGAGAATCAAAAGAGAACAAGAACTGAAGACTTGATAAGCTGTGAAATGCTATCTCTTACTTTCAATAGTGAGAATACAGGTGCTAGCGGCTGTTCCTCTACTGTTTACCGCTTTACACATATATTCTCCTTCATCTTCCGGGAAGGTCTCTGGTAAGTAAAGGCAGTATGTTTCTCCTCTTTCAATGTATTGGTAATCCTCACAGTCTTGCAGCATTTCCCCTTCAAACCACCATGTAACTTCTGGCTTGGGTTCACCAGTTATTTTAACAGTAAACCGTACTGGTTCACTGTCCACAACAGATACATTTTTAAGAGGCTTTTTAAACCATGGCGCACCAGAACGAGCTTGCTGTTCTTCATCTTCATAAACTGAGCCATTAACAATACTCCCTTCCTCGTCTTCGTCATCTTCTTTTTTCTGCATTTAAACAGACATTGTGAATATTTTAACAAGTTGTGAAGAAATAGAAACTAATATTGATAATTGTGTTTCAAAAGGCTTGGGTTATCAGTTAATTAAATCATTTTCAGCTGTTCCCCTAAATTAAAAAGGATCAGCATAAATAAAGTGCTGGAAATCAGCGTAGTATTTACAGCAAAATGATAGATATGAATAATATCTACCTAACTGACACAAACAGGCAGTTATCTGCCTGCCAGCAGGCCTGGAATTGACTCCCCTCCTCTTGTTTGATTGTATAGTATAGCATGTCAGTGTGTGTTTTCTGTTTTTAAATTTTTATATTGAATATTTTTATGGACATTGGTTTTAGAGTTTTTATCACAAATTTGTATATTGTATATGTTGTCATCCACCTTGTGTTCCCTTGTTAGGGAAGAAAGGCGGGTACAAATTAGATTAAATAAATAAATATTTCCAGGCTAATGAGAACAAAATATGCCAGGGAGAAAACTCAGCATCTTTTTAAGAATAAGGAAAGAATTAAAACAGTGAATTATAGCATAGCAAAATAGCAGTTTCATTAGGCTGCTTTTTTCACATGTAAATGACATTTATTCAAGGCAAGGGAGGTTGTTGATCAGTGAATGCTCTAATGTGGCCACTAAAGAAAGAGATGTCAAAAGCAGAATAAATATGCAATAAAATATTTGTCCATGTGAACATATCCATTGCAAATAAGGATTCCTATTAGCTTACAATAAAAAAAACTCTTGTATATTATAGAGATCCAGTAGATGCTAATACCTTTTGTAATGCTGCATCTATTTCTTTCTGTTCAAACTGCATACGTAGAAGCTTTTGTTCTTCAATTCTCCTCTGTTCTTCCTCTTCTCTTGCTTTTGCCATTTGTTCAAATCGAGCCTTCATGTCCACTTTGTGTGTGAATGGAGCTTCACATTTTGCAGCAGGCTTCACATCAACTTCTTCTTCCTGGAAAACAAAGTAAACTTATTAGGAAGAAAGTAACTTCAATCTTCAAAACCCAACAACAATCAGGAATTTTGAAAAGAATATACAAATTACTGAATCTGCCAAAACTCTTCTGAACAAAAAAAAAACATACATTAGTTTCAGCAATTAAAAGCTTAGGAAGACTCGGTGGATTAAACTCAGTCCCTCATTAAAGAAGTACAGAGCAGAAAGGTGGAAACAGTACATGCATTTGGATGTATATTGTGTGCAAAATCTCATGCAAAAAAAATGTCCATATAGACATTAACACTGTTTTATTCTATAACTGGAAAGGTAATTATTGGAAGAATTCAAGGAACAGAAACAAGTTTTTAGGAATTTGGATTGAACAGTGGACTACCTTGAAAGAATGAACTGCAGATTTGTAAACAAATATATAACCTTTCTCTTAAGCATACACAATTCATACTTTGGGAATAACATTTGCAGAGTTCAAATACACATATTAATCATCTTAAATATGAAAAAGTTCTCTAATTTCATAAAGATCACTGAATGACTGGATCAATCATTTTTCCTCGTATCAATATAATGATTAATTTCACTTTGAAAATTTCTACAATAAATGTACAGTGGTATCTTGCTTCTCAATTGCTTTGAAACTCATCAAATTTGATACTCAATGCATTTTGATGTGAAAATTTGGTCCCAGTATTCATTTGGTACTCAGCATGCAAGCTAGAACTTGCAGGTGTCAGCTGCCTATGATTCATTACATTACATTATACATTATTTTTTTAGTGGGGGAATGGTTTGGTACTTGTTTTTGGTGTTCATCATGCCTCCTGGAACCAATTGATGATGAGTAACAAGACTGTTGTATTCGTTAAACTGTATTAGTTAAATGTGTATCCTTCCTATCCATTATATGGTACCTGGGTTGTTTTTTTACCCACGGGCATTTATGTTATTGTAGATTTGAATTTGTATTTTTCTATATTGTAGGTAACATATTATCAGTTACAATATAGAGAATAGAATTGGTATCGCACCTTTCACTTAACTGGCAGGATGGGAGTATTTAATAAATAAAACAGGATTAAGTTGAGCCAGTTTGTCTAGTGATTAAGACCAAGCTAAAAAAAGGAGATTTAAGTTCTAGTCCTGCCTTAGGCATAAAAACCAGCTGTGTGACTTTGGGTCACACTTCCTCAACTCAACTCACTTCACAGAGTTGGGAAAATTTGAGAGGGAGGAGCATTGGGTATATTCACTGACTTATTTATAAAAACAATAAAGGAAGGATATAAATAAATAAGTGAGATGTATAAGATTATCAGAGATTGCATGCAGATCAAGAATCCTGTTTTCTTGAGAACACGTTGCTACCGTATCATTTTCCTTTGAATGCTCATATTTGTTAACAGCCACATCTGTTTTCCCCATAGCTGACACATAATGACCAAACTCTAAAAGGTCTTAAAATTATATTGGAAAGCCTCCAGTATCCAGATAGTCACGACTGCTTAAATGATGGCCACAAATTATTTCTCTATATACTTAAAAAATACCATACCTCTTGAAATTTCTCTGCTTCTCTTTCTTTTATTTCTTCATCTATAGCTCTCCTCCTTGCTCTCTCTTCTTCGATTTTTTTTTGTGTTTCTTCCTCAGATAATTGTCCAATTTTTTCAAATTTTTTCTTTAGGTTCTTTGGTTGAATTGAACCACTTCTTTTTAACTTTATCAGTTCCTTATATTCCCTGCTTAGCTCAAAGGTTTCACATTCCTCCTCCTCCTATTAGAATAAAATGTTTAAAATTATCAGTTGAACAAAGAATACATGAAGAAAACCCAGTTAAAAATAACAGACATATAGAGATAAACCACATTTATGCACCATTCAAAAGAAACAATAAAAAAGCTGAGAAAGAAATAACACCAGAAAATATCTCCAGAGGTCTATATCCAGATAAGCAGGGATTAACACAAGACAAAACAAGCAGAAAACACTACCCTAATCAAGGAACTAACAAGGAGAAAACCACATCCCCATTCACACTGGCAAAGGCACTACAGGGAGCAATAGCGTTGACTCAATAGCATTGATCATGTTACCTAATCAAGTAATGAAATATCTGCAAGCAAAAAAACCAAGCTTAGAGAAATTTGTTAGCCAAGTCTGTGATTGAGGTAAATATCTTGCAACCTAAAACACAGACCTGTCCCATTTCTTGTCTGAGCAGTTGGTATTCTTGCTTCTCTTGTTCCAGTTTTTGTCGGCGTTCTTCTTCTGTGCGTCTTTTTTCTTCTTCCATTTTTTGTCTCAGTAATTCTTCAAAATTAATTTCCAGTTTTCCAGGCGTCAGAGATTCTTGAGATGCAGTTTTTGACATTAGTGAGAGTTCGTCATCTGGCCCCTATTAAAAATAATCTGGTTCATTAACAATGGTTCAGTATAAGCATTAAAATTATAGATTACATAATTATATGGATTTATTTATTTATTTATTTATTACATTTTTATGCCGCCCAATTCCCGAAGGACTCTGAGCGGCTTACAACA
>JANHGC010003975.1:91481-105626 GCA_027560395.1 Boaedon fuliginosus | reverse complement strand
CAGAGGGTAAGGTATGTGTATGCCAGGTTTGGGCCAGATTGGTGCTGGCATGGAAGAGCCTATTGGGGACATACCCAGACAGCCACACTTCTCTTTTATAGATAGAAATTAAACAACTAAAGAAATGAAGGCAAGTTAAAATTCTGAATTACTTAACTGATCAAGAAAGGTTAGTAAATTCCATAAATTCCATCATCATCTAAATTGATACTGATAATAATGTTTATTTTGAACAATTATGTGTGAATAATATGTATATGGAACAGGTAAAATAATCTTTGAAAACTGCTTTTAGGCATTAAACTATTTGTCGTGTATATTGTTAATATCTTGATGCTTTTGTTAGTAATTTGATAACTTAAGTAAATAGCTACTACTGTTTGCAATATGCAATGAAGTAAAATGTATTCATTTGATAATTTTTTATGAAAATTACAACATGTTATGATTGAACTTGTAATTCCCAAAATATTTTTGCTCAAGGGGGCTTTATGTAGAAACTTGATATTGGAAGAAAAATGATTACAATACACCATTTCAGTTCCAAACTAGTAAAACTGGATTCTTTTGCAGTCCTTAAGAGTCTTGAACAAAGGGAAACACACTCTAAACAACATTAATGTGGACAAGAAGTACACTGTTTCATGGGAAAGATACTAATAATTGTACAGGGAAATCTGCTACTTTTATTCTGTTTAGTATGGTATTGCCTTGAAACTGTTGAGCTTTTAGTGCATGTGGACTTAACCATCTGTCTCCTTCATCTTCCTCGTGCATGATCTGCTAAAGACTATATAAAGTACAAATTATAAGGCAGTAATTAATCTTTATCAGTTTGTGGGTGGGTAAATGTGTGAGTCAATTTGTGAGATGTTATACTAGATTTTAGTTTTTTAGTAAGCAACTTGGCTAATTTATGATCAATCATCCTCTCTTAGACTCTAGATTGGGAAGTAAAAAGAATCTGTATACCAAACAGCATTGAACCACATTATAGATTATTAGCATCTATAATGATCAATAAAGAGATATTCAAGCTGAAGTGGATTGATTTAGACTATGTGTGAATGTGTGTACAGTATATGTACAGTGTGTGTGTGTATTGCACTTAGTCTTCATATTGGTTATAATGCAAGATATAATTTATTAATATTTTGTCTTCTAGGATACAAAGCACTGTTTAACAGTTAATCTTACAACACTTCGTGTCTGGTGTTATGCATGCAGCAAAGAAGTATTTCTGGATAGAAAGCTAAGAACTCATACTTCCTTACAAAATGTACGGTTATCTTCCCCTGGTCCAGAACATATCATACAGGTAATCTGGCATAAATTCTACTAGGATTTTATATAGAGAGAGTGTTTTTTGCTGTTCCTGTTGGTATTTGTAATATTGTAACTAAAAAGGAGGACATTTATTCTTCTGTCTGATAGCATGAAGAAAAATACTTTAAAAGAAGCTTTAATATGGGAAATGTAGCCTTTATAAGAGAATTGTACTTATAAATATTACAATATAAACATAAACAATATCCCAATATCCCAAAGCTATATCAAAGCTACTGTGCCATTAATTTCTAATATGCAGGTATTCCATAAAGCAGATGAAATCATTTCTATTGCCAGACTGTATGTTCTGACAGATTTTCGTTTCTATAGGAGAGTTTTTTTTAGCCAAGTTACATAATTCAATAATGAAATATTATGATATGTATACATATTAGACATTTGGCTTTGTAGGGGAAGAAAACATATATTGGAAATTGATATAAATAACTTCATAGGCTCATTAGAAAAAATAGAAAGAAAAGTCATAATTTTATTAAGAATGCTGCTTAGAATTTTGCTTTTTTTATCTTCCATTAAGGATGTTAAGTTACCCAGTATCCCTACACTGAAAATTCCTTTAATTGCAACATTTGATGACCTAGATGTACAAATTGATGAAGAAGATGAATTAAAGGCTAGAGGTAATAAAGTAGGGTAATTCACATGAATATTATTAAATGAACAAATTATTAATATAATTGCAATTAATTAATTTTTAAGGCTAAAAATGTTCTGTTGCTAGGATTTGCTTGGTTTCGCATGGGTGAACATTTATTTATTGGAACCTAGCCTAAAAATGTAAATACAGTTGGATGGTGAATGTCACACATTGTCATATATGTAGATTTCTGTATGGTAGCAATATAGTAACATTGTTTTCAGGGTAAAGGTACTCAGAAATTTTGTAAATACTACAAAAAAGCTGCTTCTAAATTTCTACAAAATGAAGGCTTATATTCTGTACACACTGTAACTTTTTTCATTGGCTTGCTAAGCAGTATTTCTTATTTACAGGTTTGACAGGCTTGAGAAATATTGGAAACACCTGTTACATGAATGCAGCTTTACAAGCACTTTCAAACTGGTAAAAAAAGGAATATAAACTGTTTATGTTTTCCTTTCCTTTAGCCAGAAATTTCAGTAATTTCGGGGGGGGGGGGGGCAGGGGAATAAAAAATAAATAATTAGCCGTGTAAGAGAATTGCCTCGTTGATGAGATTGGAAGCATATACATTTCATAAATGAATAAATAAATTTAAATATATATTAAAAATTTCTAGCTGCACATTTTCCAGTTTCTGAAGATTTCCATAAACAAGAAAGAAAAATTTTGGAAAGAATTTTCTTCTTGGAAATTTGGATAGAATTTTCTCCTTGGATAAATAAAAGAACCTGAAATCTACTTTGATATAATGTTAAAGTTCTGCCTCAGGAGTTCAGTAATGAGCTATATTGATTTCATGAATCCAGTATATTTCAGATGCCAATTCTGCAAGGTTTATTGTTACTTATTTTTTAGAGATACAGGAGGAGTGAAGATATAAAAAAAAAGGAAATTGGGGAAAAGTGAATAAGATTCACAAACTACAAATTGCACAAAAAAAAATGCAAAATGTTTTTAAAAATTTACAAGTCATTTGTATGTTTGAATGTGAAATTTTTAAAAATTTACAAGTAATTTGTATGTTTGAATGTGAAATTTTTAAAAATTTACAAGTCATTTGTATGTTTGAATGTAACAATGTAACAAATAAAATCATACAGTAGTTTAACCTTTGAACATTTTATCAGTTTGGAAATTGATAAAAGTGTTTGAAATGATAAGGATAAGTCAAAATAATAAACAAGAATTTGGAATTAATCTGAAGCAGTAAATGTTAAAGTCGTATTTTAAAATCTTACATTGGGAAAAAAACAACTTTAGATATGGCAGAAGACCATGTGAAGAGTTATAATCCATGAATTATTTCCATATTTAAGTTATTAAACTTTTTAGATATGATTTTTTGGGACATTGATGCATATTCCCAAAACCTAATCTGCCAGTTAGCTGGTGAAGGGATTTAATATAATTTCTAATTAATAGAAATTGTACAGTAGTCTACAGTGATGATTATATATACAGACAACTGAATACATTGTGAGAATATAAGGCTTAATAGAAAAACAACTGGTAGAAAAGGAAAGTATCATATTTTAAAATAATTCAGCTTTGTAAAATTGCATCAGATGTGGAAGAATGATCCAACCTGATTGTGCAATACTTTTTAAAATATGAATTATTCATTTTAGCAGCCAGGGATGAATTATACTACAAAAAACAAATTTCTTCTAATACTCTGTAATATTCAGAGTAAATTTAATATTTACCTTCTATTGATATTCCCATATGTTACACATCAATTACCCTGCTTAAATTATCCATCTCTAATTCTGCAATCTTTGACTTGTTTAGTTCCTGAATCACATTGCAATACCAATTTATATATATGATCCAACTGATATTTGCTTAAGTATTGACTGTTGAAATAGTAGAAGTAATTTTTTTGTAATCAATTATGACATACAAGATTTGCTCTGAGCGTGCTGAAAAGATGCGGGAGGACTCAGCAATATTATTGACTACACTGAACATTAAATGCTTTTTTTAATTATAAAGAATTCAGACTAAAAAACCACAGATATATGTAACATTTAGTTTGTGCTTTTTTTTTCTTAGCCCCCCATTGACACAGTTTTTCCTTGACTGTGGGAGTTTAGCTCGGACTGATAAAAAACCAGCCATTTGCAGAAGTTATTACAAACTTATAACGGAACTCTGGCATAAAAGCAGGTATGGAATTTTGATAGTGTATTTTTATAAATCAATCTTATATATTATATTGTTTCAGAAGAGAATGCATTCCAAATAATGGACTACAAACAAACATATTTCTGTTCATACAATGGATTTTGTCTACTTTATTCCTCATGACGTACCACCAACCTCTGATCTGGAGGGTTGGAGTGTCATTTGAAACAACCTGAGAATATTAAACTGAGAAAACAACCTAAAACAACTTGAGATGGGGAATGGGGGGAGATTTCACATGTGGAAAATAACTTTCCACTTCACAATCCTATACAGTAGAAGGGAACATACCATTGAAATGCTTGTTAGTAGTAAGTACATGAACTAGAATTCTGGTTCGTAATTATGCAGTTATTACAATAGCTGCCTACTCATTTTCTTAGGTTTAACAATAATAAATACTTTGATTTAATAAACAGCAAAGCATTTTAAACAAAAAGCAGCATCCAGTCCTGACTACTCACCAGAGGAACTATATCCATCCTTAGAGTAGATTCTGTATATATTTACACGGAAATAAATCCTGTTAGATGATGTATGATTGTGATATATTAAGACAGTAAAATCAAGATATTTAATTTTATATTTAATATTCCTGATTTGCTAAACTGAACATTGGTACACTGACGTACTCCATTCAGTTTGAGAAAGTGTAAACAAAATTAAATGTTTTTTTGTTGTAGGCCTGGAGCTGTGGTCCCCACAAATTTGTTTCAAGGAATTAAAGCAGTTAATCCAACATTTCGAGGCTATTCGCAACAAGTAAGCCTTTCCTATTTTTACATCACTAAAAATTATTGTTGCTAAACAGTTGCAAGATTCAAAGAAAAAAAATGCAAGTAAATATGCACAAAAATATACTGGGAGTAGTTATAATATAGTGAAATAGAAATAATGGTTGTTTCTGGCAAACTGCTGGACTTTTTTGTGTATTTCTCCTTTATTCAATTAAGTTGATTAATTCAGGCTTTGTACCTACTTTGTAGGGAGTAAAAGGAAGAGAGCTAGGACCATGATTTTTTAAAAAATATAATTTAAATGACAGAAATTCATTTCAGTCTTCAAAATTAATATAACATTTAGATTTAATTATAGTGATAGATCTAGCATAAAGAAAATAGACTTTGGGGATGTGGCTTTTCTTTTGCCAAGGGCCCTTTTGCATAAAATAGACTGACATGGAGAACGAAAGCCAAAAAATCAGGCAGGAGAAAAAAGTCAGACATTGTTCTGTCTGATTCTTTCATGCAATAGCACAAACTATCTAGAAAGGTGTCTGATGCCCAAAACAGACATTCCGGGGAGATTCTATGAGCAAGAGGAGCTACAGAAAGAAATTCCATTCCGTCAATTCTCTTCCCTGCATACTTCTCTAAATCCAACCCTATACTTTTCAGAACACATTATAAAATGGAAATAACTAAAAGCAGTACAGCATGTTACACCTATATCCTGTTTCATATATATTTACTCTTAACTAATTAGTATTTTTTTAAAATCTATCACATTAGATGTGTACTTTAAACTGTGTACTTACCTGTTTTAAATTTTAGGATGCCCAGGAATTTCTACGTTGTTTAATGGATTTGCTTCATGAAGAGTTAAAAGAAACTGTTATTACAGTAGAGGATAGTAACACAACAAATATTGAAGAGAGAATGGAAGAAGAAAAATGCCAATCAGATTCAGATTTTCAGTCATGTGTTAACAATGAAAAGATAGAAAATGATCCTTGGTCAAAACCTGTGGCCGATGACCCTGAAGAAAATGCAATGTTAATTGAGGAGGATGAAAATACATCTAAAGATTATAGAAAAGAGAGATCCTTGTGTACCAAAATGAATAGAACAAATTCTATGGACGACACAGAAAAAGATACAAACAGTTTCCGTGAAACAGCTGAACTTTTGAATAATCAGGAAACAGTGAAGGTACAAATACACAGCAGATACTCAGGTGATTGTATGAATATTATTTGAAAGTGATTAAAAGGCATACATGCATAACATTAACTTGGGTTACATAGTGATGTCATACTGATAGAATTAATTCCTAATTTCCTTTGTCTTCTGTTATGTGAACTCTTGAGGCTTGGGGGACAACATAAATGTATGTTTCATGAACTTACCTAAGATTTACCTTATTTGTTATGTTTTCCAACCTTATGCAGCATCCTTTCTCCCTTAAAACATGTTGACTACTACTGTGCCTTGCTCAGGTGGTTTTAATGATTTTGTGGCATGAAATGTTTTTCATTTACTGACTTTAGAAAGATATAGATTAATCTGTAATGCCCAGTGGTCTCACCAAAATCAGGATAAAGTTCTACCATTTCTAAGTATATACATGAATAATGGAAGACTTAAACAAAAGAAAGAAAAGGAATAAATAGGACATCTATATTAACAACGAACGAAAGTGACAGTGGAATGGATGCAGGCATAGGAGACCTATTCAAATTATTTACAATCAAGTTACAATGTATTTTAGTAGGTCTGCTTTAAGTATGACAAAATGTACTAATAATTATGCTCTATGCCTCCAGTGTACAAAGCAATTCTTAGTCTCTGTAATAATCACTTAATAGTTCACCTATTACCACGGCATTTGTCATGAAAGCTTTCTCTCTAAGTTTATCCTATGTCTCAAATGTGTAATTTACAGTTAGAAAAAGAAGAAAAACCCCTTCATTGTAGGACAGAGATAAACAAGTATTAAGAAGAGACTAGAATATGGTGTATAATACAGTATATGATTATAAATAGAAAATGTGGGCATTTGTTCATTGATAAATTTCAGCTTTTATTTGTGTAGACGGCTCAGCTCATGCATAGAAACAGATAAAATTAACTTTTGTAGGGTTAACTCTTAACATATGCATGCATGCAAATGCACATGCACATACTTTTCATAGCAGAACCCATTTTTATTTTATTAAAAATAGTGGAAATGAAAAGTTTCCATCATTTCCATCTTTAATCCTACCAGCTTCCCCAAACAATCCAAATCTGTTTTTATCTGGCCGTTTTGCTGCCAAAGTTTGTGATGTGAGTTTCGGCCTGTGATGGCGAACCTATGCCATGCATCCCGGAAGTGTCCATCTCTCCGGACATGCCAGCCATCACCCATTGCTCTTCTGGGTTCCGACATGAGCATACAGGCCGGCCAGCTGCTCTTTGCGCACGCAGGAGCTTCGGAAACCATAAGAGCAGCTCCCTGCAGCGCATGCTGGCCAGCTGGTCTCCGCGCGTGCACAGACATTAGAAACTGGAAGACCAGGTGACCAGGGTGCATGCACACACTGGGAATCTAATCTTTCAGTTTTTGGTGTTCCCATGCGCGTTTGTCATGGAGCTGTTCTTCCGGTTTCTGGCCCATGCGCACATGCTCCCATTTTGGCACTTTGCCAAAAAGGTTAGCCACCACTGGTTTAGGCTATTTTCAGTCTGTTTGGAATACCTTCTGAAGAGTGGAAAATGGAAAGTTTAAAATGCTCCAACTGGCATGAAAATTCTGGGAGTTGAAGTCTACATATCTTAAAGTTGCCAAAGTTGAGAGATTTGGTCTCTAGTCTACACCTAGTCACGGAAATCCCCCCTGACTCAAGGGAAGTTGTCTACTGTTGTATTAACAGCTTTAAGATTTTGTGTAATTGCTAGCTCTTTTTCCAATCCACGTAAAAGTAAGGCAGCAATATAAGTGAAGGCGAGCATTCACAATTTTTATCTAGGGATTAAGCATTAGAATTATAAATTCTGTTTATCTGTTGCTTGCCCTTTGGGAGTTGCATCATTTTACTGGGTTTGTCAAAGCACTGTTTAAATATAGTGCTATTTTCCAATATCACAGTCTTTCATTTTGCAGGGTTTTCAAACTTCTAGTAAGGCTCATTAAAAAAAATCTTTTCTGATATTTTGCATTGAATTGAGTTAAAATAATTTTGTACATTTGTAAACTTATCTCCCAAAGCTAACATTCAGGTGAGATTATCAGGTAGTATTCTAAGATGAAGTATACTCACTTTTGAGTCAAGTTAAACTCCTGGTGATTATATGGATAACTTCTATTTGTTTATTCACTGGATTTATGTATGCCACCTGTCTCGTCCAGAGGCAAATTTGGGCATAACTTTGAGTAAAACAATGTTAGCTGCCTGCTCTCCCAAAATTCATGTAGAAATTACTGTTCATTAGCCCTGGACAGTTCAAATAATATTTTGTAATGCTTTTTTTTTGCTCTTTTAGTTCCAACTGCGCCTTCCTCTAAAAAGAAGAAAAACAAAAAATACCGAAGTGTTATATCAGACATATTTGATGGTTCTATTTTAAGTTCTGTACAGTGTCTCACATGTGATCGGGTAAGTTTTACAGTGCTTACCTAAAATTTTAATTTTTTATCCTCTTCACTATATATATTTTTATATTTATCAATATGTATGTACATATTTATATTCATACTTTACAATGAACCTATCTTATATTCATGCATATTTTATAGTGAACTTAAATATATATTAGTTCCCATCAAGTGATATAATAGCAGATAAGCAGTACTATGTTTTATTTAATTAAAAGTTTAAAACAAGCAAATATAATTATAGAATTTGATTAAGTACAGTGACAAATAAGTGTTTATGTTTATTTTCCATAGGTTTCAGTTACATTGGAAACTTTCCAGGATTTGTCTTTACCTATTCCAGGTAAGGAAGATCTTGCTAAGCTGCATTCTGCAAATCATCAGACCTCTCTTGTCAAGGCAGGATCTTGTGGTGAAGCATATGCTCCTCAAGGCTGGATTGCGTTTTTTGTGGAATATTTCAAAAGGTTAGTTGTTTTCTTTCTACTGCTTCAATAATTCTTCTGCTCTGATGTTTCTGCTATAACAGCAGAACAATTGCTGTTTTTCTATCAATGATATTTCAGGTTTGTTGTCTCATGTGTCCCTAGCTGGTTTTGGGGTCCAACAGTAACCTTACAAGATTGTCTTGCTGCCTTTTTTGCTAGAGATGAATTGAAAGGTAAGAGATTCATATTTTATCAAATATCAAATTCTAATTCAGCTACTATGTGATTTATTGTTTTGAATCAGATTTCACATTTAACAGAACGGAAAGCATATTAGAGTTTTCTCCACAATATTGTTGTTGAAATTGAATTGAGAAATATTTTCAAGGACAAACATTCAGAAAACATTGTTACAAAAGATTAACTTTTGAGCCATAGTATGGATTTTCAATTAAGAACAATTTCCCAATTCACGAGGACAAGTATTTTATGAAATGCTAGGATCAATTTACTATATTGCAAAATCAAACATGTTTGGTGTGGGTTAAAGGAGGAAAATATAATTTTCTATATTTGTTACAATAACATTTGTTCTTCTCTTCTTTACAATGTCTGTAGGTGACAATATGTACAGTTGTGAAAAATGTAAAAAGTAAGTGATCTACATTTAAACTCTTTATATATATATATATGTCTTCTTAAACTTGCTTGAAAAACTGCCTAAACACCCTTGAAACCTAATAAAAGATGCTTAGGATTAATTTGCCTCTAGCAAACAGGAACAGTTTCTTGCCAAATGTCAGAGCCTAATCTGAGCTATGCATGCAACCATCTAGACTAAACATAGGCATCATTTAGACTTGCCACTTGTTTGAACGTTAGCAGTTATTGTTTTATTTTATATTTTACCACTTGTATGCTGCCTCAGTGTGATATGACTTAACTACTAAGATTATTTTCTATTAAGTGAAAAATAACAAGTAAAAGTATAAAAGGGCAGGATCAGCAGTAAATTCAAGATATGTAACAGGGAAGAATAACTAAACAACATTTTCCCAGCCAGCCACCACTAGGGAGCTGATCACTGTGTCCTGCCCCAGACCCTGTCAGAAGAGCCAGGTTTTGACAACTTTACAAAAGCCCAATAGGATGCAGCCATGCAAAATTTAGCGGGAATGCTGTTCTGCAGGACAACGCAGGTACTGAGGTGTGTTTCTTGGGCCCCCAAGAAGACACTCCTTTACAACTGGGACTTATCAACTCACTCACCTCTAAGTGGTCAAGTGGAAACAACAGGAGAAAGACAGTCCTCTAGGTAACTAGACTAAACCAGTTGTAACTTCTGAATGGTCTACAAAGATGACCTCATGAGTGATTTTGAGGACCTCTTGACCAAGGTAGTGACACAGTTGGCACGTAAGAAACCTTTGTGTGAAGGTGCTTCTGACTTCAGCTGCCATCTGCTGAATGAATGAAAATTGCATACCAGTTGTGTCTGAGCCACTGTAGAGCAGTACAGAAATTAAAAAAAATGAATACAAGAGCAGTTATTTAAAAGCCAGGTAGCTTTTCAAAGAAGGAGGCAGTAAGAAAGAAACTTAGCATTGCCTTATCTGATTCTTTAAGGTGTAAGAGGAGAAGGTGAGAGAAATTTTGTCAGACTTTCAAGAGTCTGTTATTATACCCTATCACTATAGAGGTCCAGTAGTGCTTGAGGAGCCTGTTTCTTAGCCTGGCCAACCTTGAAAAAGATACCAAATGACAAGAGTGGTACTGCATACTTACTTGTTCTTAATAAGTCAGAATTTGGTAAAATCTTAACAAGTACACTAAAAGAAAAATCACTTTAGATTCCAGATTAACCCTTTTAATTCAGAGTTATAGCCATATATTCTCCATTAGGACTAGTTTGGTCTGAGAGGCAGTTTGGTCTAGTGATTTAGGCACTGGGCTAGAAAGCAGTAGACTGAATTCAAGTCCTATTTGTGGCCATGAGAGCCATCTGGGTGACCTCGGCCCAACCCATCTCACAGGGTTGTTGTGGGGGAAACAGGAGGAGGAAGGCATGTTGGATATGTTTGCTGCCTTCAACTATTTGTAAAGGCGGGAAATAAATAAATAGTTGGAAAGAAAAGGCATTTCATTGTCATTATTATAATATAGATTATGGTTGGTGGCACAGTATTTTTGTATTTGGCATCTTTGTCCACCTATCAAACCAAGGACCTGGGACAGACAGATGTTATTTAATGATATTTAAAGATATTGTTGCAGGATGTAAACTGTTCCAATAAAGCTGCCTTGTGCAATAGACTGATGGTGTCAAAGTGATGCTCCTGATGTTTTGGAATTGCGCCCAATTATATTATTATTATTGAGTTTAGTACTTTACCAAAAGATCTGTTGGATTTTTATATATGTTATCATGTTTATTTTATATATTGGTGTGAAAACTGGAAAAATTGTAGATTTCTAATTCCATTCCATTTTTCTCTAGTAAGCATTTTTAAAATAGTAAAGCTAGAATTTTTGTTACATTCTGGTCAATATATTTTACAGTGTTATTAAATGTGAACTTTACTTCAGGTTAAGAAATGGAGTAAAATTCTGCAAAGTTCAACACTTCCCTGAGGTAATGTGCTTAGCTTTACTTTGTTGGATAAAAATGTCCTTTCCCCCGCTTTTTGTAATAAATCAGTGTGAACATAAGAACAAATTACTTCATGTAACATGACTTGTATTCAGTTCTATTTCTTCATTTCCAGGATGAATCTTTTAACAGTTTAACAGATAACAATCAAACAAATCAATTTCTTCTGTATGTTGTTATGGTCCCTATCCTGAATTACGTTTTCTGTCAAAATGTGTAGCTGCTTGAAGCAAAAGTTGTTTTTCTTCAGTCACAATTTTAAGAGCTAATAAGATTCATGAAAGGTCATAATACAAGAATTCTAGCAAGTGTAGTATTTTCCATTTATAGCTCAAGTGATGCTATGGCTAAGATTTTCTAGGTCTTTTTCTCATAACATTAGGGTGCACTGGAAAGGTGATTCATTGATAATGGGGAAGGGTGTAGCTGATTATTTACAAAAGTCGCTTGAAGCTCTTGAGAACCAATTGTTACATTCTGCACAACAGTTTTAGATAGTTAGGACTAGTATATTTTAAGCTGTTCACATGTTTAAATTTAATGACATTCATTTGCATATTTGAGTTTGGCCTTCACTGAAAAGTGCTACATTTGAGGTGACTGAAAATAATCCTAATACTCTAATTGCTTTTAACATGTGTATCATCATATTAAACAGTTGTAGAAATACGTATATTTTTAGGCTTACCTAAAAATATAAGAACATGTTTCTTGCTTCTGATGTAATTATGAATGTACTTAAGAGATGCTCAATGTTGAGAATTAAAGTCTACTCCCGTGATGGTGAACCTATGGCACGCATGCCAGAGGTGGCACCCAGTGCCTTCTCTGCGGGCACGTGAGCCGTCGCACCAGCTCAGACCCATGTAATTTTCTTGGAACTGTGGTTTTCTATTACCAGACTGTCCCTCATCAAATATGAATTAGGGCTGATCCTACTTAGCTTCTAAGATCAGCAAAGGTCAGCTGAATATTTGCAGGCTCTTAAGAATTACCTAATAACTGAAATAATTCAGGATAAAATATTACCGATATCTTGGATTATAAAGAATTATATAAGATCATTTGGGATCAGTGTGATACTTTTTGGGCAGATTCAACAATTTGAAAGTTTCCTGGAAGATTAGAATTATTTTGGAGTTTTCTTAAGGAAATATAAACAACAGTATTGTTCTGTAAATGATATATTTGAACTTCTGACATGCATACACATTAACAACATGTCATATCAGTGTAGTTTCCCTTCAGAAATGTTTTTGTAGAAGTGCCAAGTGTAACAATAATTATTGTTTCCATGTTGTTCGCAACTTTTTTCAGATCACAACCTGCATTAGTGCTGAGTAACATGTCAGAGAGCCCAACCCAATCAATATTCTTAAAAAGAAATACTAGTAAAGAATATCTGCCAAGGAGTTTGAGGCACAAATAGAGATGTTGCTAGCTGTATTATATAGTAGCTGTTGTGTAATTGTGATGTCCTAAATCACTTTCAAGTGGAGCAGTAAAAACAACCCCACTTCTAAATACTGGGAGCACGGGAGCAAAATTGGAAGTTGCAGAAAGGGCTTAAGACATTCTTTGTTTCATTATCCCCTTTCCTAAAGAAACCACAGTGTGCTATAGAATAATGTGATTAAATAAAAGTTTCTATCGTAATTTCATTTTCGTTGAGGAAATAAAAAAACTCATTAGCCGCTTAATAAGAAATCTGTTGCTTAAATATTAAAATAAAAGATAAACATCAGTTTTCAAAAAAAGTCTGTCAATTGTTTTTCACAGATTTTATGTATTCATCTCAAAAGATTCAGACATGATCTTATGTTTTCCACAAAAATTGGAACTCATGTATCCTTTCCTTTGGAAGGACTTGATCTTCAACCCTTTCTTGCTAAAGACAGTCCTGCTCAAATAGCAGTTTATGACCTTTTGTCTGTCATCTGCCACCATGGAACTGCAATCAGTGAGTATACATAATCTGTTTTCGTAGGCTATGTGTATGGTATGTTACATCATGCAGCTGATGTAAAAATGTTATTACATTAATCTGTACCAATCTGCTTTTCCTGTAATTTTAAAACAAAAAATTCACTTAATTTGTTCTTTAATTTAGATGGGCATTATATAGCTTATTGTCGAAATAATTTAAATAATCGATGGTATGAGTTTGATGATCAAAGTGTCACAGAAGTAGCAGAATCAACTATCCAAAATGCAGAAGCTTATGTTCTCTTCTACAGGTGAGAAAGCAAGTTTGAAGTTACAAAATAATGGTTAGATGCAGAGGTTGTAATCGTCAGCTAAAGTATCGCTTGAGCAGAGTTTTGCTTAGTCGATGCTCTCAGGAAGTAAAAGAAGGGAGACACTACTCTGAATCTTTCTTCTGGTCTTTTAACTTGTAAAATTCTTCTCTGGCTAGTTGATGACAGAAATATTTATTTATTTATTTATTTATTAGTTCGATTTATATCCCGCCTCTCTTCCCCCAATGGGGAACTCGAGGCGGCGTACAGCATATAAAATGTGCCCATTTA
>JANHGC010003975.1:52439-73707 GCA_027560395.1 Boaedon fuliginosus | reverse complement strand
TAAAGAAAGAAGCAAAATAATATAATATTTTGCTGGGTTCAGTGAGCATGACCCCATATCTGTTTACTTTAATATGTTCCATTGTGTTACTTCTAAGTAAATTTTGTGAAGACATCTTGTTTAATCAATATGAAATCTTGCAATAATCAATTATTTTTTGGGGGGAGGGAATTGGATAACTTTCCATCCTTCTTATTCTTTGTAAAGGTTGAATGTCTAGTGAATAGAGAAGTCACTGCCATTATTTCTGTCTCAATGACAGTTTCGACTTGACAAATATGTGGAGTCCAAGATAAGCCAAATTTCCCTCTGTAAAACGTGCATATTTTAGTTATTAATTTATTTGGAAAACTTATTTTAAATATGGAGGAAGCAGTGATGGTTAGCCTTTCAGTTCTCTTGGATTACAATTTATATCAGTCTATTAGCTTTACCATCTGGATTAAAAATTGCCAACAAAAATACGTATCTCCAGTACCCCTTCAATTGTTTAGTGACCACATTCCATTCCAACTATTTCGTTGTTAAGTGAAATGTTTGTTAAGTGCCACATGACCAAAAGAGATGCTTCGAGGATCACTGGTTGCTGCATGCTATTCAGATACAGGTTGTCTTGTACAGTGTCCCATGCCTGGCCCCCCTTTTTTGTCCTTTAAAGAGCAGAGAGATGGCTTAAACTACAGTATCTGAATTCCTGACCTGCTTTTCTCCAGTGTAATATTCCCTGAAAAAATGCTAACTGCAATTTAAAAGTCCAGTCCTTAATTAGTTGATTAGAATTTTCTAGCCTTGCCCTTCTTTCTGAAACTGACCAGCCCTTAATTAGTTGCACACAGAGAACTTTTGCTGTCGTAAATCGATTTACTGTTGAATTTGTGAAGATGCCTCACCACAGGGATACTGTAACGGCTGCAGCTTTGAAGACCCCTACATCTAGCCCCATTGTAAATGGTCGCAAAGCAAGGACTACCTGTAATACAAATTGATCTGTATTAATTGATTTCTCCTACAGAAATGTGATCATGGGGTGAACATAGATTCCAATTGAGAGCTTTCTATGTGGTATTGACTACAATATCCAACTTCCTAGCTATTTTGCTGGTTTTGTTTTGGAATAAGTAGGAGTTGTGGATATCTGAAAGATTGCAAATTGGTTCAGGATATTGTTGAAATAATTCCTTTTCATTTTGGTGTAGGGTATGGTGTTTTTTTTAAAGATGTTGCATAGATAATACTTTCTTGGGAGAGAACAACAAACAATCTGATATCAAAGCTTCCAAAATCACAGTGGTGCACAATATGTGTGACATTGAAAATTAAACTATCTTTGTCACAAGAATTTCTCAGAATACTGAAGTTAGTGTGGTGGTACTGTTACCAAGTCAATGTAGGATACGTTTTTGTATAGAACAAGAGAATCTAAATGTATTTTTGTCTGTGACAACTGTGTAATTAAAAAAATGCAATTGGAGTAAAATTATTGAAATTGTCAAAGAAGAAAAATGTGGTCATGCATTTTTAATATTTTTTAATATTTCCTAAAACAGTTGAACTTTACTATTTGGGACTACCTAGAGCTTTTATTCAATCAAGGAGCATAATTCATTTAGCATGCACACAGTTCTGTAGTGTATTTTTTTTACAGTAAATTTCTGCTTTGGAACATATTGAATAGGCAGGCAGTAAGTAAAGGTTAAGTCTGTCATTCTGTTTTATGTTCACGTACTTCCAAGTGTATTAAGAAGCTGGCATTTTCAGCTACTTGAACATACTTAAGATGATATTTTTGGAGCTTCTCGTAAGCTAATTATTATTTATAAACTACATTCTATAAATATTTGAAATTTGAGAAGAGAGCCCCTACTGATCGAAGGAAAAAATATCACTGTATGAATTTTATAGATCTAGTAATTCTAATATATTTGTATTAAATTTTCTTTTGAGGCTGTTTTTAAAGAGATGGTATAAACCCAAGAAAATGTTCAGAATTCAGTTTAAACAGTAGTTTCATTAAAAAGTACTTATGAATGGCCTTATACTATTTACTCACATTTTATAATTCTGTTGTCTTTTCTGTACAGTTTCGATATTAAAGGAAACATAAACATGATCAGATAAAATGCATGGAATGCATCATGGACTTTAAGAGTGATGACTAATAAAATTAGCGGAGCAACATTGGAATTCCTCAGATCCAAGAAAAAGCATTCATATTCCATTCATTTTGCAATGGTAGGAACCATTTAACATATTTGCACAAAATTATATTGTTTTTTGTATCATTCAGTGTTATATTGTTTTTTGTATCATTCAGTGTTAAAAACTGTTATTCTAATGACTGTTTAAACATCATACTTTTCATCATATAGTAATATTAATAAATCAATGGGTATTTTTGGTAACTTATTTCTGTGTATGTTTTATTTTATTCCTTTTATTATTGACATTTTCTATGTCAGTACACTCCCAATGGAATGGTAATGTATGTATCTTAAGGCTACCTATCTTAAAGATATAGAAATATTTCTATCTAGCAGAGTTGCATGACCTTCTAGAGTCCGTGTTTAAGTTCTATTACCATGCTGCCCCATACTGTGTTGCTCAGGATATTCTTTGATCTGATTCATCCCTGGAGCCTTATTCTTGCTACAGGACTCCTTCATCTCCTGTCAAAACACTTTATCACCTTCTATAATATGCTTTTGTGCTTGTGTATTCTATTCTTACATTGTAAATATGATTGGCAATGCCACCAAACCCCTTTTAAAAAAATCTGTTCATTCAGTGTAGATTCTCAGTAGAGATCTACATTTAAAGAATTTTCTGCATCCACATCTCAGGTATTTAAGCAGTCCTTGTTATCCTAACTCCTCAAAAATTGGAAACAATCTTGGGCATATTGAAGGAAGAATGACACATGCTCAACCTTGACTTTCCTCTTGCCAGTCCTCCTGACAGTATTGGCTCTGCTATTCTTCAAGTTAAGAGTGTAATTTAAGTTCAGCAAAATACCCAATAATCATCTTATGGTGTACTTTTTGTCTCTGAATCCTAAAACTATTGAATCTACTCTTCCTTGCTTTTCATATCATAGCCTAATCTAGAAAAAAATAAGTTTTATAGGCCAGTTACAGATATCTGCTCCTCTTGAGTTGATTACATTCTGTTCTGACTTACTTTAATTTGCCGTGGAGTTCATTTGAATTTGGAATATAGTCTCACTAAATATCACACAGTTATTTATCTTTAGTTCTATCCCAGAGAACATATGCACAAAAGAATGGAATGCATGCCATAATTACCCCGTTTATTCAGAATGACATGACTTCATTAAAGGACTGAAATCCCTGTACAATCATTTAAAATTCAGCTTGCCTTTGAGTTAGCTAAATGGTTAAATTGGATTTACTTTTGTGATCTCTTTGTTTTTACTAATGTTGGAAGTAATTATATTGTATTTTGTTATTTTAAGATACCATTTAAAAAAAAATTGTATTTCCCCCAAAAGTATTTTTCCATACCAGAAATAACTTGCACAATATTCAAGCCAATTCCAGTATAATCGCTTGTTTAGTGCATTATAGAAACATATGAACCAATCGGAAAGCTACAGATTTTACATTTCTCTTTACATAAATAAAACAGTGTTAATTGTTTTTTGCTAATTATTTGTTGAATCTTATCTGTTTAAAAAAATCTGAGTACAATTATTTAATAGAAATATAAATTTGTACTAATATTGCAATCTTAAACATTTTAATTAAAAAGACTGTGTGGTTTTAATTAAGTTATTCTGTAAATTTTTCCATGAAGCCTTAACCTGACCGGACTATATAGAGCAGGGGTGTCAAAGTCAAGGCCTGTGGGTCGGATCCGACCTGCAGTGTGCTTAAATTTGGCCCGTGGGCCCGGCCTGGAAATAGCAAAGGACCGACCCGCGGTACCTCTGGCATGCAGCCCCCTATGCCCTGTTTTCAGTGATGGCCTTCTGCAGCACTCTGCCAGCAAAAACCAGATGTGGGGGGGGCATGTGCAGAGCATTGGGATGACTGATGAATACAGATATCAATTATATATTAACCATTGAAGGAAAAAAAATCACAACATCACTTGTTTTGAGAATATTTTGCTACAGCAGGGGTCCCTAACTTGTGAACTGTGGCCCGCTAGTGGGCCGTGAGTGGATTGCAACTGGGCCTCACTTGTGCAAGCAGCGGTCAAGCACTTGCATGGACTTTCCATTTGGGTGACCAGCAGGCATGTGTGTTTGCCGCACATGCAAATGGGAACTGTGTGGACACATGCTTGCCTATTGCTTATACAAAACTATCCCCTTTCCCCCCACTGCCGGCCCATAAAGCTGCAAATGTTGGGGAACTCTATGCTACAAGTTTCCATAGCTAGATTATTTATGCATCTGGTAATAAATACAGATTTTCCAGAATTGAAACAAATTTATAACTTCATGGCATTGATCTTGTTGCTTGTGAATAACTTAGAGGACACTTAACACATTTTATTTTATAACAGTTTAATTTAATGGACAATTAAGATGTAATATTAAATTTATATTTTTTATAATTTTAGTACATAAAAATTGAGACTAGTTTAAACAGTTCTTTTTCTCATTTAATTATGTTTTAGTTAATGTTTCTGTAATGTACTCCTATTATGTTACATTAATTAGAGCCAATACTTAATACATAATTGGCTAGTTCTATCATACCAACATAACATTGTTGATATTATAGTGCATCTTTCCTCTAATGATCTTAATTGAATTTGTAATAGAAATAAAAAATAGTTGTTTAATTCTTGAAATAGTTCTTGAAATTCAGTTTTTCAATTATTAATTCTGGCTTTAGTCCACTTTGGGAGATAAAGATTCAGATCTATTGCCGCTGCCCCCACCACCACCAGGTGCCCTAAAAGCTGAAAGGTCACCTGAAAGCTACAAACATCAAGTCCAGCACCACAATTGCTCATTCATTTAGAAGTGGTAAACATATATTCTTGAAGAATACAGGCAAGAAGCAGGATGAGACTTTCTGGAAATGGGGGAGGGGGGGTTGTGGCTTAGGAGTGCGCCAAGTGGTCAGGCAATAGCAAGTAACAATATACCTCTAGCAACCAAAACCACTATGACTGCAAATGCTACCATCTCATCAACTGGTACCACAAATAGGAATTGAATTAAATGATAAGTTCAGACATAGGGATGAAAACTTGTGCATGGGCAACTTTAATTAATAGTCAAATAGCAGAGCTGGGCATCTTACAGCCTATGGCCCACATCTGGCCCATATGCAGTCCCAGTTGGGCCAGCGACATTAGTTGGGGTTGGGGGGAGGAATGGCACAACAGTTCAGCTGTGACTTTGGGGGCAGGGCAGCAGCAGTGGGGGCAGGGCAGCAGTGGCCCTCCACAATAGTTCCATTTCTTATCGGTCCCCCATGGCAGATCAATTGCCCACTCCTCCCCTATAGGATAATGTAGAGGAGAGAACTTTACAGCAAAGAGTGCAATCCCCTCTAAGAGGTCAAAGGGAAATGGGGAAGGAAATAGGAAAAAACAGTTCCACCTTTCTTAATGAATTTGAATTTTGCGAAAGTGAAAAATATATATTTAAAGATGGAACTAAAAGGACAGCAAAATAATCCCTTTCAATTAAATAAAAATTGGGGCATGAATATAGAATGCACTGATCCCCCTACTTCATAGAAGTTCAGGACTTTAATATCTTGTCTAGCAGGGTCTGGCTTGGAAAACATTGAAAATTATCTTGAAAAAGAGTTGTTTTTTGGGAGCTGTTTACTTTAATCATTTAGTAATGCCTAAACTGGCTCTTTCTCTCTCTCCCACCCCCTTAATGTTCTTCCAATGTACCTTCATCTGCTTTTGTTCCCCCCTTCTTTTCCTTTCCTAATGCTGTTACTTCTCACACCATCTCCATTCCATTTTATCTTATATCTATAAAAGAGAGGTGGGGTGCGGATGTGTATTTGCTCTATACAAAATTTCAGTCCTGCACCAGTCTAGCTCAAATTTGGCAGTTACATAGGAAAGCATAGTAAGATCAGCACTGTCGGGGTCTCCAAAGGGTAGGGGGCCTTTTTGACCCCTTTTTGGGGGGGCAAAGAGAACACTCTTAACAAACAAACAGCAATTCTCTATTGAGCATGGTTTTACCTTTCTCTAATGAACGTGTGCAGTTTTCAAACTGACTGAGGCACCATATTCAATATAGGCGCCATTTTTAAACATATAAATTCCATATTTGCCCTAGTGGTGATGGGCCCAAGACACACGGAGCAGCCAACCCCGCCAAGTAAGCTCGCCTACAATGTTGGGGCACGGGGGCTTAAGGCCCACAACGGCTTCATATCAGTGCCCCTGTCAGTCCCTGGCTGCCTTTCCTCAGAGCTGGCCTGCCTTTGGCCTAGAGCCCAGCCTGCCCTTGGTCCAGAGACGACCTTGCTGGAGCAGAGATGTGGGAGGGAATGCCAGGGGCTTAAGAAGGCCCACAAACTATGTGGGAGGGGATACCGGGGGCTTTAGAAGGCTTGCAAACACTGTGGCACAAATATACTTCTTTAAAAAAAAACAAGGCTGGATAATCAGCTAGTTGTTTATATTTCTATTTTTTTTAATTGTTTTAGGCAGTATTGGAATGTATGTATTTATGTTTTTCTTGTCTGGTCAATCTCTGCAATTTTCTTGGCAAGGTTTTTCAGAAGTGGTTTGCCATTGGCCCTTTCCTAGGGCTGAGAGAAAGTGCTGGCCCAAGGTCACTCTCTCTCTAAGGCGGGACTAGAACTCACTTTCCTCCTTTTCTCATTTTATGTCTTAACCACTATACCAAACTGGCTCTCATGTCTCTATATTTATGTGTTTAGATATGTAAGAGAGAATGGCTGATATGTGCAGGAGGAGACCAATTACTTCTATAAAAGGAATAATGTTGTGGCCAGTTCATTAATTATTCATTTTTATTGGGTTTTTGGTTTTTGATCTTGCTTCTCTTTCCATAGACATTTCGTTATCAGCCTAGGTAACATAATCAGTGCATGGAGGAATGGAACTTGTTGGCAGTTAATATGTGGTAGACTATCCTAACAATTTTGATTAATTTATTGTTTCTTCCTTGATTGGTCTTGTTTATTTAGTGCTGGTTCCTACTTATCTAAATATTGATTGATAGGTAAGCTTATTGTGGAAGATCTGTTTGCCTCAATCCTTGACCTTTGGTTGTTTTCTGTCTTAAACAGTTTCTGCTTGGACATTTTCACAATGTGCTTGTTAGCAGCTGAACTACATATATTTAAGTGTTACAATTTTATAAAGCTCTGGTTTAGTTTCACAAAGAAGCTCCAATTTCTATCACATTACCCTGGAGGTAGGCTGCAGATACTGTAGAGATTCTACCTCTGGATTGTCTGGGGAACAACACTGGCTGCATAGAGTTGGTGCCACTATTGGGAACTAAAGAAATTGGATGACTTGTTAAACTTGTTAACCGGAAACTGCTTTGAGCAGCTAAATTAACTCATTAAGAAAATCATGATACAGTATTAGTATCACAGACAAGTGGATGTATAGTTAGATATACATTCTCTCTCGCTCTCTCTCATACACACAAATGCGCACACACTTGCACAAAGATTCACCCACACTCTGTCAGTTCATATGCATTATATCTTGTGGATAGTATTTAGTATTCATTAAACCAGCACATTGTTAATTGATTCTAGCTTCAGCTAACACTTTTTTCTGGGCTATCCTTTATTTAAAAAATCTTGGGCATTCTGATTTATCAACAGGAAATAATACAAGCTTTGGAAAGTATTTCAAAAAGAGAATCAAAGCAGAGACAGCCACTGGTTCTGTCTTTCATATAATGTTAGAAGACCTGAGAACAAATCTTTAATAATGCTTTTACTATCAGCCAAGGAATATGGATTATTTTCCATTTTTGCTTGAAACTGATATCTTATTCATATCCTGCTGTCACAAACTCTGTTGGTTTCTCTGTCTTTGCCCTTGAGGCACACATAGTTGAAATATGCAAATACTGTGAAATAGCATTTTATTTTGTAGCCAGAAATAATTGTAAAACCAAGAACCAAGCAGAGTCAGCATTGATTAAACTTCTCCATTTACTCATCTGAATCTCCCTATTTCTACTCTACATTACCTTTTTAAAAAGTTCTGTAACATATCTTATGTCCAATTTTTGTGGCAATTCTTCTGATATTTTAAAAATTGGCTTATGCTATCCTATGTAAATGGAACTCAATTTTACTAAAAAACAATGCGAAATGATATATTATTTTGGAGACATTATTGCTCATCGTAAATTACTGAATTTCAGTAGTTTAAATAAATAAAATCAATACGATATAAAAATCAGTCTTGAATTTCCTGGAAGATTTTAATCAAAAATAAAATAAAAGACCATTTCAGTTTAGCAAAACCTAGATTCTTCTGTCTGTATGTCCTTTTTAAAAGATGAGAGGATCATAAAGTGGATCATTACTGGAGTGTATGTATACTTGAATATGTATAAATTATCTAAGATCATAAAAAAATATTTACAAATAATCTTAGGGAAAATTCTTGAATTCTGGTTCAGTAACTTTCAGGGATTGTGTTTCTAACCATATAGGAGGAACTGTGGGGTACATATTCAGATTCTCCTTGAGTTATTAATGTAATGGAGCTTAACAATTACATTTGTAACCGGAGGATTCATTGAAGTGAATCACATAAAATCAACATGAAAACTCGCCTTCGCCCACGCATTTGCTAATTGAATGCACAGGTCCACAAGGTATCTCAGGATGGGGAAGGCCATGAGGGGGCCTAGTGCTTGCGACAATCCAAGGCCTCCCATCATCCACTGACAGATCCCTTGTTCCTTCCCACCCTTTGGGTTCCCAAGCTGCTTGGGCCTTTCCTGCCCAACCAGTCACCAACCGCTAACTTACTTTTGGTGCCACATTTCAGAGCCCCACGCTGCCCATACTTGTCTCCTGTGTGGCCTTGGCTGCTAGAGCCCTTGTCCAGCCAGCGGGAGAAGCACAGGGCTGGCCTCTCATTCCCTGGTGAGCCCCAGGCTCTCTCACAAGTAGGTGTGGCCCTGCCCCGCCACTTGCTAGAGTGCAGAACCTGTCTGAATTTCACAGATTGCGCCATTGCAGAGCCGGAGATCTTGACACACCACTGCCCTGCTCCATGGTGTTTGTCTGCCACATAGAATCGAAGTCCTTCCTTTCCCTTCCTCGTTTTGAGAGATAAACATCTTATAGGAGATAAACAAGATTAAAATCTGTTAAAAAGAAAGAGAAAACATTCCAATGTATGATCTTTTAACTGAATATATTAAAACAAAATAATATTAAGAGAAAATATCATTTAGCTATCCAATTTCAAATGTAGAAAAATATTCCAGATGACATATCTAATGCTTTGCCCCCATAAACCACAAGATGGTGCTGATACAATAATAGCACGACAGGATTTAGATTCCCATATGATACTTATTGGGAAAAAAAAATACCCTGTAACTGCAGTATAAGATATTTTCTGCAGCCCAGACTTGATTCAGTAATTAAAGCTACCAGTTGATCGCCAAATTTTCCTACATTTATAAAGTGACCATATTAACTGACATCCACACTGCACAACAATTAAACTTAACACCGTTTTTATCTAACTCTTGTCGTTCTTCAGAGACTGTGGGATCTAGTTCCCTTTCTGCTCCAGTTGTAATCTGGAAATTCTGCTTTTCCAGAAAATTAATTGGAGGCTTGAGAATGTTGATAGCTCTCTTGCTTTCCAATCCTTGTAAGACTTTTTTGCCACTTTTCTTTCAAGAGTTTTCTCTGCAGTCTCCCCCAAAAGAAAAAGTTTTTTCCTATTTGGGATAAGAGTGATTGGGGAATTTGATGTAGTATGTGACACAGATCATATCACATACGTAATTAATTCAAGCTCATATGCTACCGGTAGCTGTTTCTCATTTAAGTTGGTTGGCGGTCAAAATTGCATTTCACAACAGAACCTGAAGTCTTTAGTTATGTTTTGAGCTTATTTGGTTATTTAGATATTTCTTCCTCTCGTATAAAACACCAGCACCTGCTTTCAAAAATGTTCTTGTTGAACTGATCTCTCTGAAAAGAATCAGTTAAAACAAATTTGTGTTCCTTTTATCTGCAAGGAATTTAATTAAATTTAATTCCTCTTCGTTGACGTTTTTTTCTATTGTTTATCTTTGTCTCTTAGAGACAGGTATAATCCAATTTTACATTTTGTTAAATGCTGCAAGTACTGACCCCATTACAAAAATATTATGCATTTTAACTTTCCACTAGCCTGTCTTTTTCATTAAAAAGTGGAAAACAATTTTAAATATGCTTTTTAAAAAATCTCTGACTGCTTTCCCAGTTCCAGCTTTATTTGTACCTGATCAGCAAAACCCCACAAATTTAGTATCCAGTAAGTATAATACATATCTTCTATTTTAGTTCCAAAGTGCTTAAAATTCTTACTGGTGAACTGATAATAATCTGATCCATTATTCAATGTGTTTATACTAGTTTCCTCTTACAACTTGTGAAAGAAGACTTTCTGCTGCAATATTTAATTAAAATCATAGTACCAGTGATAATTTATTTTAGTTTTATTCATAAATCATATTTCTCTTCAAGATCTGTGTTTTTCATAAATATTTTAAGCAATTTTTTTGTTTATTAAAAAGAATAGTACTGATAACAGTATAACTGCAAACAAAAAATACGAATACAATTATTGACTAACGTGATCTGTATAAATAACCTTTAGTCAATATAAAATTGGATTAGACAAACCAATCCCAGATTAATATGAAGCCTTTCACCTTGTCTTTTTGAGAATAAGATTAATTAAAATATTGATGGTTATTGTTACATTAACAGTGCAGTGCACTGCAGAAAATTAGATGAGGATTTGTCCTTTCATTTTAGTCTATCAGACTTTTGGGGTTTCCAGATTTTAATGTTTTAAAATGTATAAGTTATTGCTATCATAGCATGATAGGACATTGCACCATTTCTTAAATGCAATTGTACTGGGTTATTCAGTGATAGCAGAATTTTTTAATCTTATTATTTCAGAACTACTATATAGAAATCATGACTTACTATGAAACTTATTGCCAGGTGTTGCTTCTGTATAAATATGAGTGCTAAACACAGAACTTTTTAGTACTGCAAAACTATATGATGTGTCATGTTATCAGAATAAGGAAACTACTATGCTAGATAGAAGTGCAGTTATACTGTACAGTTACTATATGATTTCTATAATGCTTTTCTCATTCTTTTGTTCACTTTTCTTTGAAGGTTTTCGAATGAGTGGATCATGAGGAACATACTTTAGGGACTTGCCATAGTATGGCTGCTTCTCGATCTACTCGTGTTACAAGATCAACAGTGGGGTTAAATGGTTTGGATGAAAACTTTTGTGGCCGAACGTTAAGAAACCGTAGCATAGCTCATCCAGAGGAGGTTCCTTCTCTTCCACAAGTAAGATCAAGATCACCAAAGAAGAAATCAGACTCTCTACAAACACAGAAGGGAAATAGCAATGGGAAAGCTAATGATGTCAAGCAGCAGAGTTCTAAAGAATTATGGGTAAGCCCTAGAAAGAGAGGCCTCTCAACTTCAGAAAAGGATAATGTTGAGAAACAAATTGTGGAAAATTGTGAGAAGAAACAAGTGGAACCTCTTTCACCAGTTTTAAAGAGAATTAAGCGTTGTTTACGTTCAGAGGCCCAACATAGTTCAGAAGAAGTGCTACCTTCTAAAACAGGGAAAGATCGGCTGGAACATAAAAATTCAGTATCAGACAATGTCACGGTCAGTCCAGGGCCTAAACGAGCTTGCCGATGTCTTATATTGGACGATAGTGATAAAAGGGAGGTTAAAAAGGTAACTGTTTGTGCAGAAAAATTAAATCATTCTTCAGTAACCGAAGAACTCATAACTTGTCAATCTGTCAATGGGGTTAATGGGAATGGTTCAATTGCTACAAAGTGTGGTGACTGTCAGCTGGATGGAGCCACTGCACAGAACAGTGCTGATTCCTGTTCATCTGAGGAAAAAAGTATAGCAAAAAATGGAAATACATCATCATTTTTTCATAGCAAAAATAAGGAGGACAGTTTTATAGACCACAGTGTGCCTTGCACAAATTCACAAGAACAGTTAACCTGTGAGGACCATAAACAAGTAAAGAACTGTTTGTCTGAGGAAACTGTTAACCAGATACATGAGTCAGGTACGGGTACAGGGTCCTTTTATGAAACCCAGTCATCTTTGCTAAGGGATTCTGAAGAGGAAGTAGATGTGGTCAGTTATAGCACTGCCACAAAAGAGCAATCTGAAAACACCAACAGCAACCTGGACAATTACGATAGTGCAACGGCTTCAAATGAACCTGAACCACCAGTTTTGGACTGTGTTTCAGCTCCAATTTCATCAACATCAGACTCTCAAGAACATAGATACACCTTGAGAACATCACCATGGAGGGCAGGCTCAACAAAAATTAGCCCTATTAAACATAACTCTCCATGTAAAGAGAATGGACAGCTTGAGGAGAACAACCATACTGTCCCTGAAAAGAATGTAGAATCAAGTGTTACTAATATCAATGGATCTGGTGCAAACACAGAAATTGCTCCAAGTGAAAGGGAAAGTGACTGTGATTCCAGAGAACACCCAAAGGAAGGACTAAGTAAATCAACTTCAGAAAATAGACTTGTTACTCCATGCCTACCATCTGCCAAAGAAAGTGCCAGTCTTCATTCTGTAGAAGAGGAGGAGGAAGAACCTGACGTATATTACTTTGAATCAGATCATATGGCATTGAAACACAACAAAGAGTATGTGTAAATATGGTAACCATGGATTCTGCTTTTTTGTTTGTTAATCAGATTTCTAGTTTTCAAAATTTCTATATTTACCCTATGACTAATTTTTTAAAAAACTGCTTTCTTTATAAGGCATTTAAATTTTATCTAGTGGAAAAGTAGCAATTTTTAATCTATCATTATAGTTAAGGAGCTTTATGTGAATCTAGTTTAATATAAATTTTGTAGCAGGAAATTCTTTTTAAAGGGCACTTTCCTGTTTGGAGATTTATTTGGAAATAGACTTTGTACACCACAAGTTTTCATTTTAACATTTTAGTTGTTTTTTAATTTAATATAGAAACATGTTTTAGAAACCCATTTATTATCTTACACATTTATTTTTGTGAATTAGGAGTAATTTAGATCAGCTGTACAAATATAATATCATTTTGACAGGTGCAGACCGGAAAGTATTGATTATCAAATTGACCTCATTCTCGTTCCAATTTTGTTACTTGGTGCACAGACTTGGGATCAGTACTGGAGATACAGATATATATTGGTCTAGATTATTTTTCGTTAATCAATTAACCTCTGTAAAAGATATTGATGACAGGTGTTCAACCTTTTCTACTTTCTAATTATTTTATTGAAAAAAAATTAGTAACACTCATGCTCACCTTGATGTCACTGTGTGGATGTAGATATTAACACTCACTCATCTTTGGGAGTACTTTGTATGTTAGGAAAGGCAAAATGATTTTTAGAATTTATGATAGTACCAGTTTAATTCTGCAGTTTCGCATAAATAATCCAAGACCATGTTCATCTAGCAAGAAACAGTTTATATTGAATTCTGTAATTCAGATATGTTTAAAGTTATAATTATTCTTATATATGTTGTTATTGCTATTTAGCAGTCTACAGGATTTTAACTAGATAGGCAACAATTATCATGTGAGAGATCCACTCACCAGAGGGCTAGTGAGTGAATGAGTGATTTTAAAAGCAAAAATTCATTTTGACACTTAAATTAAAGCAAACATCCAAAAAAGTCATGCTATCAAATCACTATTTTTGCCTTTCAGGATGTACATTTGTTTAAAAATGTGTGCATTTGTTTGAATTGTCTTGGCTTTGAAAAAGAAAGATGCAAATTGTTTTTTATTTAGAACAATATCATTTAGGGAAGTCTTTCAATATTATTTCAAAAACATGTGTTTTATATAAAATAGATGTTTTTATATTGCATATTGATTTTATCTTTTAAAGTCTGAAACATTTTTGGCTTGTGATTTTAACATATTCAGTAGATTTTTAAAAAATTTATGATGGTTTGAATTTCAAGTTTATGTTATGTTAAATCAAGTTTAAGTTAATAATTACCGTAGTTAATTACTTGGTGAAAACCATGTACTGCTTTTATTTCCAAGTGAAAGTCTGCTTTTTTTTGGTACCAGTACTATTTTAAAAGATAATGTAGATAAATTGCATGAATAACATTTTTCTAAAAAGAAATTCACAATTTAGTCGAGCAATTTCATTTGGCGCTTGCTGAACCTGCAACTAAAATTGAGGACTGGTTTCAAATTTAAACCATTTGAAAAGTTGTCTTGGGCTTGCATAGATTATTATATTATTTGAATATATTTTCAGCACACTTGAAAGCAGATGAGTGTTTATTGTTCATAGGTACAAGAATATCACAGCTGTGGCTGATTTGCAGAAAACTGTTAAATACTTGAGAAGAAAAAAATTGTTCTTTCAATGACCAAATCAACAAACCGTCTAATTTCTGATCCTTGAGAAGAACATAGATGAAAAATTGTATGAAAACTGCAATTATTGGTAAATGTCAACAGCATTGATTTGATACTACATATTCCTTTCAGGATAATTTCAGATATGCAATTTGTTTTTCTCCCCCGCCCTATCTCTTTTTACCTGGTAAAACTTCTCTGGAATTACTTCTGTAGGCCAGAAATCAATTTTAATTTCATGAAATAATTAAAATTATTTCATAGAAATTCATTAACAATAGGTGCCTGAGTGCACTACCGCATATGGCCTAATTGCTATGAGGAATTGTACTCTGTTGCTTTTTCCCACTTGCTGCAGATATGTCTCAATTCCTTTTCCAATGTTATATTTACACCGTATTAATATTATATCACATTTCTAACTTTGAATTAGTCTGTTTGAGATAAATGATAGTGTCAAATTGACACAGCTGCGCAGTGCATTGTGTTTTTTTTCTAAAACAATAATTTAGGGAAGAGGAAGATAAATGAAATTAATAACCTAGGAATTGGAGTTATAGAATCAAGGACATTATCATTCTATTTAACTGATCATGATTAACTGCATTCATTTAGAATTCTAGCTTATCATGCCCAAGCAAATTGGGATCATAGATCAGTTTTTGCTTTGAAGTTTTGAATAAACCAGAAGTCTGTGTTGATATATAAGGCAAAACAAACTATAAACATAACCATCTGAGTTTGATTAGTTGCTTAGGCTGGCAGGTACAGAGAAGTCAGGATGATAAAATAGTGTACACAAGAGACTTGCTTCTTCCTGATAAGCCATGCTTCTGAACAATTATGAGCTGTGCATGTGCACCCTATGTGTCTACTGGTTAACTTTGGATCTTTGTAACCTTTTCTTTTGGATTTTAGCAGATTTTACCTGGATTTTCAAAATTTATAATTTATCATGTTAAAATTTACATACATAATATGTAAAATTTACATAATATGTATGTCATAATATGCAATTTTATATACAAACTTTCAATCATGCACCAATCTAGCTCAAACTTGGCAGATAGATAGTTAAGCATAGTAAGATCAGCACTGTTGGGGTCACCAAAGGGCAGGGGGCCTTTTTGCCCCCCAAAAAAGGGGGCAAAGAGGACATTCTTAATGAACAAGGAGCAACCCTCTACTGAGCATGTGCAGTTTTCCTCCCTCTACTACTGAGTGTGTGTTTTCCCGCCTACTGAACATGTGCAGTTTTCAAACTGAGGCGCCATATTTTCAAACGTGTTCAAACAGAGAACCCTGCCCTGACAAGTAAGGTTACCTGCGACATGTTGGAGGGGGCACCTGGGACGTGGCCCTGCCCCAGAGCCGGCCTTGCCAGAACGGAGATGTGGGAGGGGGCACCGATGGCTTCAGAAGACCTGCAAATGTTGTGGCACAAATATACTTAAAAAAAAAAAAAACCTGAGCAAGGCCGGGTAATCAGCTAGTATACTATATTCCATTTTGAATCGTAACACCTTTCCTGGTTTCTAGGCAGTTTTGTCTGAGAAAAAATACAGTAGCTAGAAAAGGCCAGCATTTGTTATTTAAATAAGGAAAGGTTCACTATAGATCTGATTTAGATTTCAAAGTAATATTACGAAGAAATACAAACACACTTTTTTCTAGTTTACTATTAGCATTCTTTTCAGGATTTCTATTTTGTTATGATAGTCAAAAAATTAAAATAATAGAAAACATACTTGGAAGAGAAATCTGAGAACAAATATTGGTGCATCAGCAGCCTGGCACATTCTTTCAATATTTACATAAGGGAATTTCAGTTAATTGAGAAAAGAACTTTACCTGGGAAGATAAAATACTGTATTTTCTCAAAAATAAGACTGGGTCTTATATTAACTTTTGTTCCAAAAGACACATTAGGGCTTATTTTTTAGGTAGGGCTTATTTTGGAGGAAATATGGTAACTAAATGCATCGGTCTGACTGATGGACGTTAACGGGCTTATTTTTTGGGTACAGCTTATACTATGAGCATCCTGAAAAATACTAAAGCTTATTTTCCGATTGGGGCTTATTTCAGGGAAACATGTTTAAAAACACATTCAGTACTACTCTTAGTGTAACTTGTTTGTTTGTCTTTACATTTTGTGTATACTTTTACAATGTAGCTTGATTGTATTTTATGTTTGTGTTATATCTGAATTGCAGAATTTTGTTCCATATTGCAGAAGAAAAATAATTACATGATTAACAATAATGCCTGAATCCTACATGAGCACAGCAACTATTACTCTGAGCAATCCTGAAAAAAAAAGATTTGGCTGTCTGCAAGCAGTTTGAAAACCTATAAAAAACAGTTTTTTTAAACAAACAGAAGGCTCATGTGGGATCAAAAGCACTTTTTCAAAATCATTTTCACAATGCGTGCTCCACTTTATAGTTTACATTTATTTTTATTTGGATTGCTTCTCTAGGATACTTTTAAATAAAGTGTCTTTTTTTGGTTTTTTAAGTTGTAGTATAAAGCTTTATAATGTCATTGTGCAATATGCAATGCAACATGTAATATCTTTAATTAGTTTTGAGTAATCTGCTGAATATGTTTCTATGAATTCCTAAATGAATGGAAATTAGCACAACCTTTTTTCTTTTCTGTCGAACATAAATTGAGCATGACATCTTTCTGTAAATTTGAATGTGCATGTACTATTTAAATGTCAAATTTACAGATGTTAAGATAATGAAGCAGTGAATAAAACTGATGTAGAAGTTTGGATGTTCTTTCAGTTGATTCATTGCTCTTTTTTAATTGTGAAATTCTTAATAAAGCCCCAAAGGATGATTTATTCATTAGCCTTCAGTTAGCTTTGTGAAGAACTTCCATAGGTGAGAAAATATTCTGATTTTACAACTTCTCAGATTGTGATAGTTTTGTCTTCTTGCAACAATGAACCGCTTTCTGCTTCAGTAATTGTTGAGCATTGGAAATGAAGATACTCTTACAAAGCAGAAAAAGACTATTTAAAGAAATCCAATCTTAAACTGAGCAGTTCCAACTGCAAAAGCATGGCTAAGGAATATAAGTTATTTGGAATTGCTGAGGCAAGATCTGGGTGACAAAAAACTTGTGTTAGAACCATCCCCAGATTTACAAAACAGTTCACTGCAGATCTTCAAAAAAGTGTTTTGTTACATTGATAATATATGTAATTTAACAGAATGTTAGCAGATTGAGATGCAGTTATTTTGACAGTTCAATGTAAAAATAATAATTAGATATTGTTATCTTAAGTTGCTTTCCAATGTCAGAACAGATAAAGACAAATCCAATCAGTGTCAGGAAGTGAATTGTATTTTATTTGTTTGTAACATTTATTGGCTACCCATCTTACCTTAAGGTAAGTTGGCAAACTAAGTAGGTATGCAGTATAACGTTTGAACAAACATTGTTCAAAATGTTTGAACAAATAACAATTTGAAAAAAAGAGTTCCAAAAGAAATTAAACAGACTGCTTTGTAGTTTGTCATTGAACAGTAGTTATTGTTAGGTTTTGTGATAAGCTGATGCCTTGGTTTGAAGATTATTGTGTTAATGCATAATTTTTATTGTATATCCTGTTTGATAGCTTTAGTTTTAGTAATATGAAATTTTTATTTTACGTTCCACAATATTTTTTTTCTAATCAATTAGACATTATCTGTTTCATTAATTTCTGAGTAGAATTTCAGGCTGTTTATTTTGATAATAAGTTTGTGTTCATCTCTGTACCTGTAAATCTGATGACGAATGAAAAATAATTTTATGCAAAAATTTTAAAATATAATCTGCTAATAATAGCAGCATCGGAACTTCTATGTGATATAAAGTATTTCTTCATCATAGGGCACTTGCTCTGATCCACCATAAAAGCCCTATAATTTATAATCAGTGTGCATATTTTGTTCTCAGGTTTTGTCTTGAAATGTAACTCTCTATTGTGATTTGTTTTTTTGAGAATATAAAAAGGTAATGGTTTCCCCTGTCCAGTCGTCTGTGACTCAAGGGGGCGGTGGTCATCTCATGGTCATGTGCCCAGCATGATTGTACACCGAGCATGTAATCTTCAATTGCAGTGAGGAAATACTGCCATGTGTTCAGTTAAGGTATCAGTCAACAAAACCAAGATGTTCATGATTTCAGGTTGCTGGGTTTCCCCGAAAATAGGTCTTATTTTCTTTTGGGTTTGAAAATAAGCACTCGGGCTTATTTTTGGGGAAGTCTTTGTTTTTTTTAAAGTGCAGGAGGCAGTGAATGCGGGGGCCAACAGGACTGGGAGTGCAGCTTTCCATCCCATTGTCTGCTTGCCCGTGGCTGCAATGAGCTAAGCTCTTGGCACGCCTCAGACTCCTTGGTGCAATGCAAATACCGTTAATTCTGAGCTTGGAGGCAAGTAGGGGGGAAGGCGATCAGGACCTGCATGGCTCAGGTGGCTCATGGGAGACTTGTGTGGCACCACCAGCAACAGGTGGAGGCACGGGGTAGGGGGAGAAGCGATCCGGACTGCTGCACAGCTGCCTGGCTCACGGGAGGCTTGTGTAGCGCCACTGGCAGGAGGCAGAGGCACGGGGGGAGTCAGATAATCCGAACGTTCTCCACAGCTGCCTGGCTCGCAGGATGCTTGTATGGCAGAAGGATCGGCTGTCTCCTCCCCCTGTGGTTCTGCCTCCACCTGCTGCCGATGGTGTGACACAAGTGTCCCATGAGCCAGGCATCCGGATTGCCTGTCTATTCCCCTCCCCCGTGCCTCTGCCTCTGTGCTCAAACTTATACTGTATCTGCGCTGTGCCAAGGTGTCGGGCCACGCCCAACATACCCGGGCTTATTTTCGGGGTAAGGCTTATATGAAGCCCACCCACAAGAATCGGGTTACGGCTTGTTTTCTGGGTGGGTCTTGTTTTCGGGGAAACAGTACAAATCAATTTTATGTTGTATGTGATGAGCAAAAATATGACTTGTTGCTTAAATTGTACTCATATTGCTGATACAGTCACTGATTCTAAACACTTCAAATTTAGATAGCATCTGGTTCTTCATTTTACAAGCCCAGACTGCTCCACTTCTAAATAACTAAAGAAATCATAGCATATCCATTTATAATTAAAGTAGCATTATACTATGTTTATTTGTTGCAACATATGTACAGTACAATTGTGCCATGAGACCCAAATAAGAATTTACATGACAGTTTACATGTACTTCCAGTTTTTCTTCTTTAGTACAGTATTTATTGTCTTTATGTATGAAAGACAGGAAGAAGCTGAGAGGTATAACCCTGAAGGTTAAAAACATTCACTGTAATGTTGATTTTTATATAGAATTCCAACAAATATTTATTAAATGTAAGAGAATCCTAAACTCTTTAATATAACTTTGTTATCACCCAGAAACAAGACGTTTGTGTATGGAGCTTGAAATACATGTATTAATATTTTATGTAACTGGAAATTGAGCTAAAATTACTGTCGGGTCCTTGACAGTCTTTGAGCTTGGTTGTTCTCTTGCAAATGTTTCATTATCTAACTAGATAACATCATCAATGCCAGAAGGGAGTGGGGCTTGTAAATTTTACAAGAGAATAACCAAGGTCAGAGATCACCAAGAACTTCAAAATTCAACCCTGAACTACAAGTACTCTCTTCTATTGGTAAAATTACTTTCTTTGAGCATTAGAATGTTGTCTGCAATAGTTATTTCAGTAGTCTCTAAAATTAAATCTTTGGTCGACTTGACCCAATTACATGTTTTATATTAATTTTTAGAGATATCTTTCTAAGTATGCATTTACAGAATTCTTTCTCCAAAGAAGCTTGCCTCAGTTGCCATCTTTTAGGAAATAGTGATATATTGAAATAGTATATTCAGCTTCAAAATTTTAAGCAATTTGTTTCTTTATTGTTCAGTATTTGTATTTTGGCTTTCTTTTTAAGTGCAGAGCAATATTTTGCACAATCAAAATTTGGGTTGATCTTAAAAAGTTTTCATTCTTCACATAGCCCTGGGTTCATTTGTCTAGTTAATTTACTTCCTGGGTATTTAAAATGATACGGACATCGAGTGTAATGTAGTTTAATACTCCTCCTTGGTCCTCTCTAGTTGTTTATGAATTACAATGTTTACCCTGTTTTTTGTATATTGGAGTTATAACCAAACCTTCAGAGACGATATATGTATTTCATTCTTTAAGCATTTTTAGAAGGCATGCAATAAAGTTAAAAATCTTCTTAAGCAATATTCATAAATATATTGGTTGCACTTTTCCATTGAGTAGATATCAGATTGATATTGATTCAGGATATTGGAGTCATTTGATGGCAGGTTTTTGGGTGGTACAGTAGGTAGCTAGAAGCTTAATCTGAAGTTGCAAAAAGGTTATCATTTTGTGCAGCATCTAGTTTTTTTGTATGTGCAACATTTGTTAATTTTCAAGAATGTTACTTGCTCTAATATTGTTGAATATTAAAAGAATTTCTGACTTTTAAAAAATACTTGTAATATTCATGGTTCTGTTAATATTTTTGCTTTTACTTTCATTTCTACTCCCACTTTGGTTTGCTTGCGCATAGAA
>JANHGC010003975.1:22573-35012 GCA_027560395.1 Boaedon fuliginosus | reverse complement strand
CCAAAGGGACGGCGCTGCCACAGAGAAGGCCCGAGCCCGCGGACCTGCCAGCCGGCACTGCCTGGCTGACGGAATCCAGAGCAGACCCTCCCTGTGGGATCTCATGGGGCGATGGGCGGCGTGTGGTGGCAGTAGGCGGAAGTAGGCGAAAATCAGAGAAAAGAATATGCTATCTGCTTATATCACAGTGATAATCAAATTTGAATCTGAAATCACTTGCCACTCTCAGTGAATTAAATTAAATTCTATTATCTTCTTAAATTAGAAGATAATAGAAACATTTTCTTTTTTTCTTCCTTAGTCATTAAATAAATTAATACAGGAGGAATGGAAAATATGAAAGCAAATTTGTAGCACAATGGAGTAAAATATAGGAATTTGCAGGGGAATGAAAAGAGGAGCAGTTTAGTTGGAGGAAGCAGAACAATTGTGTATGAGGGAAAAAAATGGAAAAGCTGAAGAGAGGCAAAACTAAGAAACTGCTAGCGAGCTAACTTTGTAGATGGCTGCTTTGTCATAATGTTGAGAAGGGAAAAACTTAAAAGGATAATAATGTCATTTTGAAGTAATGTTAGCTATGTGGTAAAACTTTTAATCTGGCAAGCTGTTTATTTTTGGAGGGGAATTCCTAAGATCACTGCTAAATTTCTTTTCAGTGTGATAACTGTGGAACTGATCCAATTCAAGGCGTTCGGTGGCACTGCCAAGACTGCCCTCCAGAACTGTCTTTGGATTTTTGTGATTCTTGTTCTGACTGGTAAGCAACATGCCCTGAAGACCAGGATTGACCCATAACATGGCCTTTATTTTTAAATATTCATTTTAAAACACATACTGTAGAGTTCGTAACCTCTTTGGAATATACAAGAGATACTTGATAATTTTAAATACATGTTTGTAGGCGATATCAATGTGCATATTCTTGGCGTGCATGTTTACTGGCTGAATAAACCCTAAGTTTTTATATTAAATATATTGTATGATGCAACCACAAGTTTGGACTTCAAAAATAACATATTGAATGTCCAAGGGGAACTACTGCAACTTAACTGTAAATAGTAGGTACTGGAAAAAGATAAATATGTGCAAAATATTTATTAAAGATGGGAATGTATGTAAAATATTTACAAAAAAATGAGAAAATCAATAGAGAAGTGTTAAGATGTGCAGATGCTGGGAGAAAAATAATGGAAGTTATTTGTTGAAGAAACATTTTGAAGTGGTTGGTAGTAAAAGAGAATTAAGGTGAATTGCAAAAGAAATAATAAATGAGCTGAGAGGAAGGAAATGAGTAAGACTTGTAGTTAGATGACGTTGAAGAGGTCTTCAAATAAAGAGATGAAAAGTTCAAAGAAACAAAAAGCAAGTACACAGACATGGAAAAAGCAAGGAGGGTTTGCAAGGATAGAAAAGTATGGAAAAGTACAGTTACTGATACTGGCTTTTTCTTATCCCATATCTTAATTTCTTTGGATCTCCGCTTCTTTCTTCCTTTCCACAGTAGGAATATTATTTTTCTAAAAGCAATTAGCACCAGGGCTAGATGTTGAAAAACGTAACTTCCTGATTTATGCAATTCATTCCAATAGGATTTTAAATAGTGAGTAGATTATCAGCAGCGTCATGCTTCACAAATAATGGTTTTTCTTTTTCTTTCAGTCTGCACGAAACAGATATTCACAAGGAAAATCACCGATTGGAGCCTATTTACAGAGCAGAAATGTTCTTAGATAGAGACTACTGCATGTCCCAAGGCCCCAGCTACAATTATCTTGACCCCAACTACTTTCCTGCCAATAGATGACAAGGAAAGCAGATGTGCAACCTGAAACATAGTGTCACTTCTGAAAACCCAACAGCGGCACAGGCGTTGACTCTGTGCCCACTCTGGAAAGACATGTACTTTCCCAGGAATGTCAGTCACTGCATGAGAGCTTCCCAGGTGCCCTTCTCAAAATACAGCTCTCTGACCCGTCTTGTTACTAGATCACTAAATAGAGGTTGAACATTCCTAGCGTGCAAGTGGCTATACCAGGCACTCCATTAGTCTTTTAAAAAAAAATAAAAGAAAGAAAAAGAAAAGTCCAAGAGATGAGTTACAAAAGAGTGGCCAGAAAAGAAAGCACACATTAAACATAGTCAATTCCAGAGGCTTAAAGAACTTGGCTATTGTGCGATGAACAGGTGATGAAAATACTTAACATTGAAACAGTTTAATAGTTTGCAGTTTTGTTGTGGAAAATAGTCTCCAGCACAAAAACTGACTTCTTTTCAGCAAAGTTTTAGCCTGTGGCAGTGTTTGCTTCTAGGAACCTACTCATAAAACAATCACTGTCCCAGGGGTGGCCATGATAGGCCATGGAGCTGCTTAATTACGTAGACGTTTCTTTTACCTCTTTTTTTTTCCTTTTTACCACACTTATTTACTGAGAGTGAAGCACTACAGGAGGCAACTGTGGCACTGCTTCCTTAACCAGCTCATGGTGTGTGAATATTATAAAATTGTCATGCAGATATATTTTTAAATGTAATGTTATATAAAATGACCATGTGTTGTGTACAAAACTATGGTGAGAAGTGCCAGTGGTAGTAACCGTGTAAAGTTTCTAAATCCCCACCATTAACTCTTATGGAATACACAGCCTTCTGCCTCTGTATTTAGAGTTGTTAATGCAACTTCTCAAAGAAAACTGCCTAATATAAATCATATATGGTAATAATTTCCCTCTTTTTGTAGTATGCACAAGGTCCATGAAAGATTGTATTTTTATTACTATTTAAACAAGGTGATTAAATTTAGCCTGAACAGTGAGCAAGACTTCACATGCATTCTTTTATACTGCTGGATTTTGTTGTGCATCATTTAAAACATTTTGTATGTTTCTTCTTATCTGTGTATACAGTCTGTTCTTAAATAATGTTCAGTTGTCGGGAGAACTGTGAGAAATAAACTATGTGGCTACCGTCTGTTTATATATAGAATAGTTACCGTGACTTTTTTTCTGAAGAGGGTGAGAATATCAATTAAGCCGTAGAGAGCAGGAGTGCCTCACCTTCATCTTTTGCCTTGCTGTTTTACGCCACCTCTCCCAGGATAATGCTCCAGTACCCTGATTTGAACACGTCCACTAAATTCTGTACACACCCTTCATCTATGCTCTAACTCACAGATGCCCCACTTGTGTGGGAGCAGATTTGCACAGCCAAAGGAATGCTCTTTTCAAAGCTCTTTCCATTGCAAGTGGGGAATCAATTACGTGGAAGAAGAGGATCATCTCAAAAATGCCCATTAAGACTTCTGTGTAACCTGTTTTAAGACCATGATTCTTATTTCTGTGTACTTCCGTGTACTTGTTCTGCATATCCACCCCCCCTTCTCTGTTCTCTTTATGAAATAAAGAAGGCATTTTGGTACGCTTTATTAGGTGGAGAATAGCAATGACTGAAAAAGCTTTGTAGCATTTACTATATATTTTTAGTTAATATATCATTTCCACATGTGTAAGTTGTGATCCAAAAATGCGACTTATTTTAACTGTATTAGATTTCCACTTGCTTTAAAAAAAACTTGAATTTTGGAAGTAATTTAGTATATGTGTTTAAATTAAACTACAGCAGTAACTAACAAGGAGTTGGCTGGCTCGTTTAATAACAGCATTAATTTGAGTTTAATTTCAGTGTTAATTTTCACATTTTGTTTAGGTGTACTCACTTTCTGTTAGAGGAGTTGAAGCATTTTTAATGGATAGATGATGCAGTATCATTTCTAAATGACATCGTCTGTAAACATATCTCATTCTTGAGAAATTTAATAAATCAGAATATATATAATATAAAACCATATACCTGATGTATTTCACTTTTCTCATTAATGGTAGCAAAACTGCAGTGCTTTGGGAAATGAGTATCTAATGCAAATATATTTCATATTATCAGATTATATGTTGTCTGCACCCAGATGCTACTTTCTGATACAGTATTAGGTTAACATATTCCAGATTTGTCATATGAGCATGTTCTAAGTACTCATTTTCTATCTCTTTTAGATAGAAGATTGGTTCAGGTGATAACTGGATTTAGGCTTTTCTATAAACAAGCCTCTAGAGATGTGAAAAATGTTCCAAAGTTAAAACTTTCCAATGTGGAAAGCATTCCCTTTTGGAAAATGATCCACTTTCAATAAAAGGGGCCATTCTAACATCTATCTCTGTCTTTCCCTGAAATAAGATATTTTGGGACATGAAATTTTAGCTTCAGAGTGTTTTGCACAGCTCCTTAAGGCAAACACTGATTCCAAAGTAAGTCTTACAGTGTAATTCCAAACAAACTTATGTGGCAAGCCAATGATAATTATCTCATTCCTCCATTCTCATTTGTTCAAAACATGTTTTTCTGGCTTTACATAACTAAATTCATACTGGAAAAAGCAGATGGTTGTCTCTGAAATTTTCATAAAAGCTGTTTTTCAAGGCAGACTTCTGACTATACATTGCTTTTCAGAAGTGAGAAACTATGTATGTTACACGTTTTCAGCAATTGACTGTACCCCACCCTCCGTATGCTGGTCTATGACCATAATAAAGATTGATTTGATATGTTTTCAGCAAAGTTTCAAATGCCCTTTGAATTTTAAATTTTGTTGTTTCCCATTGCCCTTTACTTAGTGTAGAGATTTTAGGGTTCTTGCTCAAAGTACAAACCAAATTTTTATATGGTTCTTGTCAGACAGTTCAAATTCGTAGTTTTAAGTGTTAATGATATTTTTTGAGATTTCTGTCAAATGTTGTCTTTAAATACATCACCTGTTTTGAAAGTGGTGCCACACCTGTTTCTTAGTGGAAGACTGTCATCTCAAAGAACTGAAAAGAATGCTCATAACCACACAACTATAAAAGTTTTTGAAATTCAAAACTCTGCACCCAATTAAGTGAAAATGTTTTTGTGTGGCTTTGGATTGGATATCTTATTTGTTTTGCAGGAGCCTTAAATATGATGAGTAAATTTGATTACCCTTAACATTTGTCCATACATTTTATTTTTATTACCTTTTCATACAAGAGTAGTAGGTTGAAAAATACAAATTTTGCTGAATTGCTTGTTGATAATGCAACTGTTGATAGGATCTAGCATGCAAGAAAAAATAGTGGACAGCCAGAGAAAAGGAGGCAGTTATACAGACTGTTAAGTTTTGCTTGTCTCAGTATTTCAGTCATCAAGAAGTGGGTGTGTGTATGCGTGTGGAAAGTGTGGAAATCTGAATTTAACACTGCTCATTTAAGTCTTACATTTCCCACTGTGTTAAATGCCAAGCAATAAATTAAAGGATTTAAAGCTGACAACTGCTATATGTAGTTGTCACATTCAGCGATCAGTATATAGAGACAATTATTGTCTGTAGTCTTTCAAAATGCATCTTAATTTTTTATACTCTGACACTGCCATTATTGGCTCTAAATCAACCCATCTTAAGGATATAAGCAATATTTGGCACTTTTCTCCTTTTCCGCATACACTATCCCTCTGTCAGGATTGTAAATAATAAATCTTTCAAACCATAACTACATAGGATGCTTGTATGGGTAGTGGTGTCAATACAACAGCTTCTCCTCTAATCACAGTTATTTCACATTTGGTTCATGTATTGCATATCACGCTTTTTGTGAGTATCTCCCAATTCCACTATTTGGTGTGTAAAAATAACTGCAAACGTAATTTCAGACATGTTCCCTTTGTAAAAGAAAATGACAGAAAACAGACTGTTCAAGCACTACAAAAAAAAGAGCAAGCTTAAATAGCCTCAAAAATTGATCTGCGTTCAGCAGTGAATTCACTGTTACAGCACTTCTACTGACAGGGAATACTGTGCTTAACTGTATAGTATGTCTTGTAGTAGTGAAATGAAGAATGTGTGTGTTCTATAAAACTCAGCTGCTGTTTACCATGCTGGCTTTTTTAAACCTGTGAACTGCAAACTATCATAGGCCATATAAAGTACACATGTGTCATTACGGTACCATTTAAGTTAACAAAGATTTTTACAATGTTTACAACATGCATTAATCTTTCAAGGCAGCAGCTATTGCTTTGAACAGCATCTGTAAAGGACACTATGCATGTATGTGTTACAGCACTGCCATTACATTAAATTTTGAATGAGATGCTATTCCTTCTTCAGAAAAGTATTGACTGAAGTGCATATTTCAAGAAAAACTTCCTCAGGTGTTCCTTCTGCATTTATCTGTTTAAACAAAAACATACAGAGAAGTTAATTTCTCCTCTTAAGATTCAATTCACATAGTAAAGGACAACAGCAACATTACATAATTAGACGCCTCCCAAACTTCCCAGACTCAATAACCATTGTAGCCAAGGCTGAAGAATGGAAAAGAATAGTTTTGAAGAAACAATATGCAATACTCAAAACCAAAACCAAGAACTTTTAAAAAGATTTCATTATGGCGTCCTTGGCATTCTCTGAGCTTGGTGGGTTTTCTTGCAGACGTTTCGTTGCCAAACTAGGTAAGACTAGTGCACTGACGATGTTCTCTAGTTTGGTAATGAAATGTCAGCAAGAAAGCCTACAAGCTCAGAGAGCACCGAGGACCCCACAGCTTAACCCTGAGTTGCAGATATTCTCTTCTATCAGATCCCATTATGCCTAAGTAAATTCAGCTATTAATTTGAATGTTGGGTGGAAAAGAAGTGGAAAACCAGGAAGAAAAGTTAGAATTCTTTGCTTGGAAACAATACTGGCTCGTGTCTAGGAAAGCATGAATATTGAATATTTTGTCAGGTTGCATCTCTTGTCAGAGAAGAAATAAAACTGACTGACATCACTAGTAGAATTCAGGCAACAGCCAGCAGCCAAGCCTTTATAATATTACAGTAAAAAAAAATCTTAGAAAGTGACTTAGGATCAGTTTGTTGAAGGCCGTGTATTCAGCCAACCTGCTAATTATTGGGATGTACAAAATATTTAACATGCTATAGCATGAACAAACCTTTGTAGGCAACCAGAAAATTGATGTGAGCCCTTCTTAATAGCATCTAGGGCAGTAAAATGTGTTGCAAAATGTCCACAGGTAATGCTGTATCAGCCAGAACCCCACTTCCCATGACATCACTAGCCTTCCTCTATTTCTCCTTATTGCAACCTCTGACACCACAGAATTTCTGTTTCGTGGGCCAGAAGTCCTACCTATGAGAAGATCTGTACCTTGGGATGAAACTGGTTGAGAACCTCTGTTCTAGGCGCTAGTTTATAAATTCCTGCAGTGGCAACAAACAACCCTGATCAGAGATGATTACTCCTATTTCTTCCCAGTATGTATTTTTCTTCTTGGATTTTAATTTGCTTTGGGGGGAAAAAAAACCCTGCTCTTCATAAAAGACATCCAAATTGAAAAACATACTGGGGAGGGAGAAGTGTGAATCTTAAGCAATCAGTTCTTAAGTGTTTCGGCAGCCTCTGCTTTCTATGTTTCACGCTGAGCATTTTCAAGTGAGAACCACTAAATCTCAATACAGAGATAATCTCTCAATATCTGAAGACATTCTGACTTTGCTATTCTATATGAAAGGACTAAGTACACAAATTATTTCAGTAAGAGCAAAAAAGAAAATGGCAATAGAGACCATTTTCTATTTATTTATTTGCTATTTATAATAATAATAGAATTGCATAATATCGTCTAAATAATAACCAGCAACAGTATAATAAGCTATTTTCCTAATCTTCTATATTAAATACATTCCAGAGTTGGGGATTTTGGTGCAAGTGTGAGAAAATTTTGCAAAAGGGCATACTTAAATACCTTAATTAAGGAAATGATTCTAATTAAGAGTTTTAAATAATAAGTAAAAGAGGAAAATAAAGGGAGACTGAATTGCCAAATTATTTGTAATCTAAAATAAATGTCAAATAAATTTCACTCAAGTGTACTGGCGCATCAGGTAGTATGTGCTATGTTATACAGAAAGATATTTAAAATCCAAAGGCTGGATTTATTCCAGATTATATCACACTTCACTAATGGAACCAATGAGCGTTAAACTCGTGATAAAGTTTTTTTCGATTTCAATGTATTTAAATTTAGTGAAATGGCAAATCAGCTGCCATTTCTTAAGTTTTCACAGCATATATGAGTCAGGCTGATTCTTTTCATGGTGCAACATTCTCGTTTTTCTATCCTCCCTTATGGGTTGCAACTGTTGCATTAATTCTGGAGAACTATAAGGGAGAATTTTGATTTTGTCCTTCCCAGATGACAAGGGAACCTGACATATCCAAGATCCAGAAGTCTTGCGTGAAATTAAACTAGCCACTCTGGACAACCAGTACAGGCCCACTGCCACACATTTGGGTGAATTACTTACTTTAAGTTAACTGACCCTTCTCAGATTCACGATCAAGAAAAATTCCTAGAGAGGCTCCCCAGAAACCAAAGCTTCTTTCTGCACTATGCTCCAGCTCTGTGGTCTTTTCTGCTTTTAACTTCCCACATATATTTGGGGGAGGGGGAGAGGGGGTTGAAAAGCAGACACCTGGGGGCAGATATAAATCCTATTTCTCCACCATGACATCAACTCCAAGACCAGAAAGCAGAAAGGAATGTAACAGCCTTTCTCCTCTTTCATGATGTTTGAGGAATAAAAATATGGCCACTGGCCAAGTAATCAGTCATCGCAAAATAGGACCTATCAACATATGAAGGTGAAAGCACTGACTAAAGAAAGGGATCTAAGTCAAACATGGTTTATCGGACAAATGAAGCAAATATACATGTCCCAGGATAATGTTGCAAAAGGTTTAGTCTTCTGAGTTTTTGGACTCATGGTGGAGTCCATCCTCAGGGAATTTCTCTCTTCCAGAATATAGTTTATCTGTGACATGTTTTTTTCATTAGATTTTTTCTTCCTTGCTTCTGGCCACTTTATGTATACATAATGATCAGACAGAATATAATCCACTTTAATTTTTAGCCTTTCCTAGATTTTCCCTTGATGTTTACAGGGATAGGCTAACATGCATCTTGCAACTCAAAACAAAATTGTATCTTCCTTCTCAGTAGTAGAAATTGAGTGAGAGGACTTACTACGTCAAAAACGTTTATGACACAAGTGAATTATCTCTTTAAAACTTTACCACATAAACAGAAGATAGATCAAGTAGAAAGTCAAGGCAACCTACCTTAAAAAGTGGGATTCTGTTTTCGTAATATGCAATTAGTGGCTCAGCTGTTTTATAGTAAGCTTCGATGCATTTCATGATAGCTTCAACATTATCCTCAAGGCACTGACTTTTTTGCAGAAGGCGAGTACTCATAGTCTTAGAAGAACAATCCATGCAGAGTACCAGGGAGGGATCACCAATCTGAAGAAATGGAGAAAAGAAATGGCATTTGTTTTTCCACTTTTTTTAAACTGTTCCCTTTCTGATTAAATGAGTTCAGCATAATTTTCTTCCTTTGTAGGAATAAGAACCAGGATGGTTTATGCAAGATTGTGTGAGCCCTAAAGACATTGCTTCCAATTTCATGTTGGCTTCAGAATAAACTTACAGTATGTTGCAGGGTAAGCTGATATATGATGGTAATAATAATAATAATAAGATAGCTTTACCCTCCTGTATTTATTTTATTAAACAATATTTGTATCCATCTCTTGGTGTCACATAAAAGCATTTACACAGAAGTGTGGGATACAAAGAAAAGTTCCCCCTAACAGGGGAAATGAGGCGGGGTATAAATTTAATAAAATAAATAAATAAATAATAAAGTTTTTTTCAGGAAGTAGAACTAATCTCAGCATTCAGTTTAATTCTAGTCTTGTGAAGCTCAAAGGAAGCTTCTCCTGTTTATACAAGTTATATAAAGTTGCCGCCTCGAGTTCCCCTTGGGTGAAGAGAGGCGGGGTACAAATCTAATAAATAAATAAATAAATAAATAAACAATTGCTTCGATACATAAGATTGTATGTTTAAAACCTTTTAGGGGTTTTAATCCTTTTTTTTCCTTTTTTCACAAAGTTTTATTCCTGTGTGTTACCCCAAAAGTTAGGTTGGAAATGTTAGAAATCTTTTTAAAGTGACATTATGAAACTCCCATTTTTATATGTTTGTTCTGCCTTCAAGAATTTTTCATATACACTCAATAATAACTGAGAAAGTCTTTTAAGTGCTGCTTATAAGGCTGGTTCTACTGGCTATTTAACATGTAAATCATGACAAGACAAAGAAGTATTTTCATGAAATAACAGTTCACCCAAGGCTGCATTGTTCCTTGAGTTAAGAGATTTTTAAAAAAACCCAACCTCGCTGGATTTTGTCTCTATACGGAAGGAGACATTCACTTTGCTTAAGATATGTTGTCATGAGCAAATACCATTATTAAAAAAAGGACATATAAAACTTTTTTTAGTATCATTAGTTTAAACATGTGTCTCCCAAATTTTATCTAGCCAAACAAAAAAAGATGGGAGGTGGGGAAAAAAAGGTAAGTATTACAAGGTGATATTGGAGAGGAGAACTTAATGCTGTTCATACACAACACAAGGCGGCACCACTATACCAGAAATTAAAACTACACATTCTATCCTAGTGAGGAAATTCTTTTAGTGAAACACATGGATCTATTTTTGTTCTCCAGAGTTCCTGCAATGCAACTATGAATTGAAAAAGCTACCAAATGTTTGCAGCATTACAATGTCTAGGCTTAGAGAACAAATCATTATTTCACAATCTGAAATAACAATATAAAATTAATGCTGCTAGGAGACATACAATGTTGGAAATACCTCCAAAGCAGTTCAATTTTTTTCTGGTGGAATTCTTGCATTGCAATGAAGGATGTTGGGGTGGTTTTACTTTTTTCAACCTCTTCAAGCAGTTTTCCTCTTTAGTATTGGGCATTGTCCTTGTCTTTTTTCTTTCCATTTCCTCTTCCCTCAATTCCAGTTAATTGGTGGTAGTGACAGGAGCAGAGAAATTTACATTGCATTACAGCCCCAGGTTGGGTGACAATTTTAGGAAGGCAGGAGAAGTTAGATCCAGAACTACTTTGGGGAGGCAACTGTTTTATGTGACCTTTAATCATTCTCTTGTATTTCATAAATTGCAAATTACATTCATGAAATACAAGAGTAGGATTTTATGTTGGAGATACAGCATAGCCACAGTCACTTGTCATAGATTGGAGTTGCCAGATAATTCCTAAATTATTCGTTCTTTTGGGACTGTCCATACATTCCAGTTTGGGCTAAGAAAGATGACTATCTCCATCTATTTGTAAAATGGCTGTACATGAATTCAGCTTCAATTTTTTTGTGCCTGGAAACAACTCATGATCTTTAAGGCAATGAGGACTTCTGTTAAATCATGGCTTAGTGAAAATGTCTCTGTGAATGAGCAGAAATTGCCACCACTATGTCGAATGAAAGAACGGCGAGTGGAGAAATTGTTCAAAGGTCTCCAGAGGAGAGAATAGTAGATGGCACCTGGGTGTTCTGAACGGCAGCTCTTCATAAGGAGCTTGCAAAATAGTGGGCTCCCGTGGATTTGAGCACCAAGAGCCATTTCCTCTCATTTTGATATCCTATGAAATGTATCCTTAATTTTTAAAGCAAGAAATTGTATTCTTGAACATTATTCAAGTGTTCTTGCATGGTGCTAGCACCTTGTGATGCTACCGTGTACCATCTTTGTGTCTTCTTATTTATAGTGCAGGGACCTTGACTGGTCTATAACTAGAGGCAATTTGTAGAAACAAATCCAGGCAATTATTATTCAGCCTGAGAAAGAATGAAGAAGGAATCTTAAGACTTTTCTCTCCACAAGAGCAAAAGAACCATCTAGACAGCTGCTAGGTTCAACATATGTGGGGATTTTAAAAATAGATCTTTGAACGTCATTCTTTAAGTTGAACCTAATTTCCAGTTTGGCTGATCCAAACAGCAAAATCATTTGAGACCATCTGTCCAATTTGATTGTATTCTCTTGAGATTCCATGTCAAAGTTTATATGCACAGCAAGCCTATTTATATTTAGTAACAAATAAGTCTGAAGCTTAATCCCAAGAGACACTTTGAAAGATAAGCCTCTGTCATGGCAATAAAATTATACAAGGAAATATAGTAGGCAAAAATAATAAAAAACATGTTAGAAATTGTCTAAATTACATATCCATTTACAGTTGAATGTTTTCCAGAAGCAAAAATTAAATAGGTTCATTTTTAAAAGCTCAAGGTGATTGTCTAGTTATAATCTATTACCGTATATACTCGAGTATAAACCCAGTTTTTCAGCCCCCAAAATAAGCTGAAAAAGTCACCCTCGGTTTATACTCGGGTCAGAGCAAAAAAAAAAATTTTTTTTTTTTACATTTTGAGCCCTCCCACCCAACTCTAGGGTATATTTACCTATATTCGCTCTATTTTCAGCATC
>JANHGC010003973.1:54218-78792 GCA_027560395.1 Boaedon fuliginosus | reverse complement strand
TATTGGTCGTCCTGCGCGGACCCCCCAAATTCCCAGTGAGGACTGGGGACACCCGGCCCTGGAGAGGAATCCGGCAATGAGAGATTTGTGGCACGCCGCCACACGGTTGCAGGATTTGGGTTTGGCCAGTCTAGAGAGAAGGACTGGGGGGGCATAATAGCAGTATTCCAGTGTTTGAGGGGTTGCCACAAGGAGGAGGGGGTCAATTTATTTTCCAAAGTACCAGAGGGCAGGACAAGAAACAATGGAAACTAATCAATAAGAGAAGCAATCTGTAATTAAGGAGAAACTTCCTAACAATGAGGACCAATGGAACAGCTTGCCATTAGAAATTGTGGGTGCTATATCACTGGAGGTTTTTAAGAAGAGACTGGACAGTCACTTGTCTGAAATGGTATATGGTCTCCTGCTTGGCTTAGAAGACCTCCAAGGTCTTTTCCAGTTTTATTCTGATTGACTGATTGATTGATCTTAAATTTTCACTCATTACCAAGGCTTATGCTTTGTATATTAGTATTTTAGTACAGAGTCGGTTCCCAACTCTAGTGGGCAGTGCTCATCTGTTTCAAAAGCAAAGAGCCAGCGCTGTCCGAAGATGTCTCCGCGGTCATGTGGCCAGCATGACTAAATGCCGAAGGTGCACGGAACGCTGTTCCCTTCCCACCAAAGGGGCTCCCTATTTTTCTATTTGTATTTTTACATGCTTTCGTACTGCTAGGTTGGCAGAAGCTGGGACCAGTAACGGGAGCTCACTCCATTACGTGGTGCTAGGGATTCGAACTGCCAAACTGCCAACCTTTCTGATCAACAAGCTCAAGGTCTTAGTTACTGAGCCACTGCGTCCCTTTACTTTGTACTGTATATTAGTACCTGTAAAATTAAAACAAATGTATCTGCATCCAGCGCAGGAATGCTATAGAACAAATCATTCACAGCTGGGTTGTTATTTAATTAGGCAGCAAAAGGTTCTAAGTTCAGCCTCCCCCCACCCTCGAATCTTACAAAAATATTTCCAGGGCTGCTATTTTTGCTAGCCATCCCTCTTTTCAGCATCTTCCCACCAACTTGCCTATCCCAATGGCTTCAGCATTTTCCCATATCTGCCATTGATATGCCCAGTGCCCCTCCCCACAATCTTGCCAGCATCTTCCCACCAGCCTGCTCCCCCATTTTCTATTGTATGCTTGTACAGATCGTCCTTGACTTACAACAGCTCGTTTAGTGATCGTTCAGAGTTACAACAGGACTGGAAAAAATTGACTTATGACCATTTTTCACACTTACAACCATTGCAGCATCCCCAGAGTCATATGATCAAAATTCATACACTTGGCAACTGACTCAATGACAGCTGCAGCGTCCCGTGGGGTCACAAGATCCCCATTTGCAACCTTCGAACAAGCAAAGTCAATGGGGAAGTCAGATTCACTTCACAATTGTGTTCCTAACTTAACTGCAATAATTCACTTTAACAGCTGTGGGCAAGAAAGGTCATAACATGGGGCAAAACTCACATAACCAAGGTCTCATTGAGCAATAGAAATTTGGGGCTCAACTGTGGGTGTAAGTCAAGGACTACTTGTAACATTTTAAACAATGTACATTTTTAGTCAATTCAGTTCAGTTTCAGAATGAGAAAAGATGACGTGACTTTAAAAGAACATTTCATAACTAGTTTACACTGATTTAAAGTGCATTATGCTTCTTGCTCAGGTTGTGCAAAGTGACCAAACCAGGGAAAAAGAGAATCCGTTATCCCAAAAGCTTGGGAAGAGATGCTAGATGAGAAAGGAGATTGACATCGCTCTTCCTAATATTCTGGTAATGTTATATTTATATAGTTATATAGCCGCCTCGAGTCCCCCTGACCGGGGAAATGAGACGGGGTATAAATCTAATAAAAATAAATAAAAATAATATTTCAAGTGAGAGGAAGAGAGATGTAGCCTAATACTTACCCATAGCTGTAGGCAGTAGCCCATCCAAGTTCATATGCTTTTCTCATGAGAAAGCCTCCAAAGATTCTGTTGAAAATGTTACGTTCCTATATTCACAAATATCCCACAGGACAAATTAATTTTTAGCATTTACACAGAAATTACTAAAGACAGCAGTTATCAGACCCTCTGCTATAGTACAGTTACTCCCTAAAATGATAGATTTCTTAATGATTTCATTGGGGTTAGAGTTGGGCAAGAAATAAATATACCACACTGAAATAATTAAAATATATGTATCAAAGGGATTTTTAAACTTTATAAAACTGCAATTTCCCACAGGATGCAGACAAAGTCCAGGGGAGACTGACAGAATTCCCATTCCCTTTATGAAAATAGATCAAGTTTTTTTTAAAAAAGAAACAAAAGTGACACCCTCCCCCACAGCTATTACAACCAACACATGCACACACAGAATCCCAAGACACATTTTGAAAAACACAGACAATGTACACCTACATAGAGTTCTTTAAAATTAAGAGCAATTTGTATTATTAGAATATTCCATTAAAAAGTCAAAGTGCAGAAATCGTGGACCTTCTGAAAACACAGAACCACAATAACTTAGTCAGTTGTATATTATAAAACAAGATGAGATAAGGATTTATTCCATCTATCAACTGAAATGCTACTTTTGCTCTAGAAGAATTACATACCTGTCATTACTCTATGCAGGCAGCCAAAATCAGCAGACACAGAGCACATAATAACAATCTAGAAGCTATTTAGTCAAATTTCCAGAAAGTTCTATTAAACCAATGTGGAAGCATATGGAGTACATAATTATGTTCTGGAAGGGAGAAGAATCACTGATAAGGTCCATACAGAGCTATCTTTGCATAATTTCCAGTAACTGTGCCTGATTCAAGTGCTTTTTTTTTTTACTAATAAAGAAGTTATTGCTTAAGAACCAGTTTGGTATAGTGGTTAAAGCATCCAGTTAAAAACTGGTTGACTGTGAAGTCTAGTGCTGTCTTAGGCGTAAAGCCAGCTGGGTGGCCTTGGGCCAGTCACTCTCAGCCGTGGGAATGGTAAACTACTTCCAAGAAGTCACCAGGAATCTATGCTTAACTGAAAGGCACACACAGAAAAGCTATTGCCTAACAATGTTGCTTGCTCCAAATAAGTTGCAGTATACAAGAAGTGATGCATATAATGTATGTGATTATGTTTTATAAAAAATGCTAGTCTACTTTCTTGCAAACTTTTCTTATATTCTAAAACAGGATGCCTCAGGACTATAGATTAATAAAACTACAAAACTGGCTGTGTTGCAGTTAACTGAAATTAAGGAAAATGCCCTCCAAATTGCTACCACTGAGAGCTACAAGCACAAACTGCCAATACTCCCATTATATATTGGGTGTGCATTACCTGAGTAATATACAGTAGCTACAAAGTTTCTTTAAATATGAAGGACACAGAGCAATTAAATTTCTGAAGATGTTTCATGACTTTATGGTAATGAATATTTATCAAGAAATCAAATTGCCAAATCGCTATTATAGAAAGTACCACATCATGTACCAATTTGAAGCAACAGCCAAACACAAGGATTAGTCTATATCACCTAAAGTACTGTAAAGGTAAATGTTCCCGTCACATACGTGCTAGTCGGTTCCCAACTCTAGGGGGCGGTTCTCATCTCTGTTTCAAAGCCGAAGACCCAGCGCTGTCTGAAAACGTCTCTGTGGTGATGTGGCCGGCATGAATAAATGCCGAAGGCGCACGGAACGATGTTCCCTTCCCACCAAAGGTGGTCCCTATTTTTCTACTTGCATTTTTACATGCTTTCGAACTGCTAGGTTGGCAGAAGCTGGGACAAGTAACGAGAGCTCACTCCATTATGTGGCACTACTCAGTAAATACCTGTGGATGGCAGATCTCCAAACCCTTTAATTTTGTGTCTTGCATCCATATTGAATTGGGTGGCAATACCCGACTACGAAAACTTACTGTCCTAAAAAATGGAGAAGAACATGTAAAACCTTCAAAAACACTGTTCTATCCCAATATTGTGAATTTCAATCTTTACCTAAGACTAAATGAATACCACTTCAACCACATGCTGAGAATGGGAATAGGACCTTAGGTTCACCTACATATTTTACCGTCTTCTCTGATACCAAAGCAAGATGGTCAGCCGGATTGATGGCACTGCAGTACAATATCTGAAGACCCCATATTTGATACAGATGTTGGAGAATCCAAGAACATTTTGTTATTCTTTCCCATTACTAAGCTAAAAACATACATATTCTGCTTTCAAACTGTCCCTTCTCCAATTCTTCTCTATAACAACCATTTTGTGAAGTAGGTTAGGCTGAGAGACTAGATCAAAGTTACATACTGTGCACTTATGTTGCTGTTGTTAGTTGCAAAGTCGTGTCCGACCCATCGCAACCATGGATAACGTTCCTCCAGGCCTTCCTGTCCTCTACCATCCCCTGGAGTCCATTTAAGCTCGCAACGACTGCTTCACGGACTCCATCCAGCCACTTCATTCTCTGTCGTCCCTTTCTTCTTTTGCCCTCAATCGCTCCCAGCATTAGGCTCTTCTCCAGGGAGTCCTTCCTTCTCATGAGGGGACCAAAATATTTGAGTTTCATCTTCAGGATCTGGTCTTCTAAAGAGCACTCAGGGTTGATCTCCTCTAGGACTGACCGGTTGGATTGCCTTGCAGTCCAAGGGATTTGCAAGAATCTTCTCCAGCCCCATAGTTCAAAAGTGCACTTATAACAGAATAAATTTAAACCTGATCTACCGAATCACAGTCTAGCAGATAACTGCTGCACCACACTGCCTGAGAGTCCTCCAAATTGTAATTCTAATATACATGGAATGCATCAAGTTTGGGAAACTGTAATAATAAATGTTTATAAATGAACTCCCTACCTTGAATCCAAAGTGTTCAGGAATATATTGTGGATAATGTTTCTTTCATCGGCAGTAGGAGCAACCTTCAATAAAGAAGCCCTACTAGATTCAAGCCGCCTGATCTTGTTCTCTGATTAATAGAATGAAATATGTACAATGAACGACAATTGGCTTCCAACAGCTTTATTTCATCCCTTTTTCAAAACTGATGAATGATGCTTTTCTGAAATCTGTGTGTTTTAGACTGCTGTAGGTACCAAACTACTGTATTTCACTCCTGTTGTAAGCCGCTTCGAGTTCCCCTTGTTCGGGGAAATGAGGTGGGGCATAAATCCAAATAAATAAATAAATAAAGAACCTGTTTCCCCCAATTATTTAGGAATGACCTAGAAACAAAATTTCTCCATTGCCTGCCTCCAAAAAAACAATCAGGCCAGGAGTGTACTTACTTTCTCCTTCATTGAAGACTTTTTCCTCCTCTGGGGTTTCAGCAATTAATGGATTGACGAATGCTGGTCTGACGATATGTTTGAAAAAATCAAAACAATATGCATTACCGGGGATATGAAATGTTTTTGGCTGGAACCTAGCGTAGTTACTTATGTAGAAGTTTATTTGCAGAAATCTGCATGTCTACTTTACTGTTTTAAAACAACCTTTTTTCTTATTGTTACTCAACAACACAGATGATTTAACTTGAAAAGACAACTATCTAAAGAGGACAGCCAATGCAGTCCACTAGGACAGTGTAGCACTTCAGCTCTGAAGGCAAAACATGCTCCAGAGCATGCAGAGAAATGAAGACATAACACCTGTCTGGGGTTAAGTATGTCTATGGATCCTACAATAGCTGAAAAATCCACAATAAGGCCCAGCTGCTATAAGGAATTGTAAATACTGTAGGACCTACAATCATTACCTGTGCACTCTCCTTTTTGCCTTCAACCTAAAATACTGTACAACTACATAGTGTGACATAATTTGGTATTTTCCACCATTCATTTTGTTGCTACCTTATAGTTTTTATTGCCATTAATATTGATGCTCCTGGTTTTTATCATATCTAGCTCTGTTCTGCTATTCTACTTTTTTTCTTTTTGAATTAAATTGAAATATTTTGTTTTATACATTTTAACTGGCCAGATGCTACTCAGAGAACTCTAGTTATGGCAAAATAAACAGTATAAGTAGACAAATAAGTCACCAAAACTAACGTAATAGGTCAGCACCCTTAACATATTCTGGAGTCCTTTATAGTCTAGTAAATAAAATGGTTAGTTGGTACACTTACCGTGAATGTCCATTCTGTGGGGATTCAAGATGGGCCCGGTGACATCAGGCTACACCCGTCAGGCAAGTCAGATCTGTTTGGAGGGGTAGAGCTCCCTTCCCGCTCAGACATACTAGCAGTAACACCAATTCAACAATATTCAATAATACAACGGGAAACTCCTTAGTGCATATATCCCAGTTTGGAAGGTACCTGGAAGGTAACCCCTGCAGCCCTCACTGCCCCGCGAGTGTCAGAAGGGTGGGGCACCGGGCCCATCTTGGATCCCCAGAGAATGGACGTTCACGGTAAGTGTACCAACTAACCATTCTCCTGATGATCCATGATGGGCCTGATGTTGTCACTTGGGTGCCACTGTCCCAGCTGTATCAGGGCGGGCTGACCAAGCCTTAGAAGTGACAGACAGGAGTACATTATGACCAAACTCCACATCTCTAGCCGCGAAGGCATCCACCTTGTAGTGTGTCGCAAAGGTATTGGGGAAACTCCAGGTGGCCGGCCTACATATCTTTTCTAGTGAAGGGCAGGCCTTAAAAGCTGCTGAGGTAGCAGCCCACCTGGTGGAGTGCGCGACAATCCCTTTAGGAGGAACAACACCCTGAGCCGCATAGGCAGACACAATCACCTCCCTAACCCATTTTGCTATAGTAGCCAAGGAAGCACTTCTGTTGGTATAACACAAAAAGAGCCTCCGACCTCCTGAACTCAGAAGTCCTATCCAGGTAAAAAAGGAAGGCTCGGTGGGCATCAAGCTGATGCCATTCCCTCTCCTAGCTGGTAGCTGGGTTGGGATAAAACTCCGGCAACACAGTCTTTGCCTCCCTGTGAAAGACCGAATTGATTTTAGGCATGAAAGTGGGATTTGTTCGAATCACAATTCTGTTGTGGTGTTTTGAAAAGAATTGAGGGGACATCGATAGTGCCGCCAGCTCCAATACCCTCCTGGCCGACACTATCACGATCAAAAAGGCCACCTTCTGGGTGAGTTCCTTCAATGAACAAGTTGCCAGGGGTTCAAAGGGGGGGTATTGACAGGGCCTGCAGGACTATGGCAAGATCCCAGGATGGTGCTGGGACCACCGGAGGGGGGGATTTACTAGCGCAGCACCCTTAAGGAATTTCTTAACGTGCTGGTGCTTGGACAGTTTAGACCCTTTGGAGTGAGCCAGCACAGCTGCTATAGCAAAGACTTGTCTTTGCAGAGTCGATCTGCCCAAACCCCGTTCAAGCCCCGCCTGCAAGAAACCCAGTAAGTTAGCAACCCCCAGCCTCTCTGGGTTCAGAGATCGCTCCCTGCACCACTTTTCTAGGCAGACCACGTGCAAGCATAGTTCCCCTTTTGGTTGAAGAGAGGCGGGATACAAATCTAATAAATTATTATTATTATTATTATATTCTGTTGGTAGAACTTCTCCTGCTTGCCATAAGGGTTTCAATCATGGCAGTCGAATACCCGCAGTTGTTTAGACGTCTCCGCTCAACTCCACGCTGATGGATGATTGGAAGCTATGGATGCAGAATGGGTCCCTGGCTGAGCAGATCTTCTGGGACGGGGAGGGCCAGCGGAGGGAAGAGTCACAGCTCCCTGAGGTCCCTGAACCAGGGCCTGCGGGACCAGAAGGGACCACTGAGGACTTCTGTGCGTTCTAGGTGCATCTTCGCCACCACACTGGGGATCAGTTTGGTGGGCGGGAAGGCGAAGAGCAGGCCTTTTGGCCACGTCCTGTGAAGCGCGTCCAACCCCTTTGAGCCTGGGCAGGGCCCCCAGCTGAAAAACGTCGAGATCTGTGATTTCCAATGGCACGCAAACACATCCAGCACCCTTGGGCCCGCCGCTGATCCAGGTCCCTGAAAACCTCCAGGTGAAGTCTCCATTCCGGCCCGTTCAGGCGCTCCCTGCTCAGCCAAGTTCTCCAGCCCCAGGATGTATTCTGCTTCTAGCAATGTCACTTGACTCTCCGCCCAGGCAAATATCCATCTCAACAGATTCTGTAGCTGCCTGGACCTGGTGCCCCCCTACCTGTTCAGGTGGGCTTTTGTGGATATATTGTCTATGAACATTGTGTCCTACCAATGTTTTCTCAGGGCTAACAGCATGGTCTTTAGTTCTATAAAGTTTATGCTGCATTGAGCCTCTGAATGTGACCAGAGGCCCTGTACCGCAGGCCCTGTACCGCAATGGTGTCCATGTGAGCCCCCCTTCCTTCCGCGACTCTACATTGATGGGGAAGCCCCGGAGGAGTGTGTGGGGAGAGGCCCACCATCTTTTTTTTTAAAGTTTTTTATTATTTTTCAATAAAGAAATATTAAAACATACATTATTTTTCCATTCGTGGCATCCTGGGTTATACATGCTAATTAATTTCTCAATATTATTATAGTAATCTTAATTGGTATCAATATGAAAGCATAACAATGTTCATTAATAAAAGATAAAACACATAATTCAATTATCTGTCGTTGTAAATTTTCCCCCTTCATTCTCAATTTCCCTTCTTTCTCCACCTCATATATATAAAACAGCAGTAAGATAGTTTATATTCTCATTTAACCGAAGTTTATATTATAGCTCTTTCTTATATTATTTCATCACATCACCTTCAAGAATTTTTCTATCTATTATCATTCAACTATTATTCATATTTCTTGATATGCAACTTACACCATGGTTATTTATATATATATAAAAAGAAAAAACCCAATATTTAATAAAAAATACTATTAAAAAATCTCATATTAATAAAAACATCTTAGCACTACTACTCCTCAATTTATCTTATTTCTACAGTTTCTCTACCCCTCATCCCTTTTCTTTTTCTTTTGGAAGTCTATCCCCCTCCCCCGTTTTCGCTTATTAGTCTCCTTCCAATTAATTCCCTCTTCTTTTGCTTTATTCCCTTTCATTAATTTAACATCACACTTGGTATTCAATTTCATTGTCTCTTTGTTTTTAATGGTTCTCACTCCCCTTTCCTCTTGACTCATTTGTTGTCCTTTTTCACTGGTAATATTCTTACTGCTCAGTCTTTTTTGGCTGTGTAGTAAATATATTCGTATGTCCTTATTTTCTCGTCGCATTGTTGCCATTTTAAAGTTCTCCTTAGCTTTCCCTCTCCATTCGTCTGCCGCTTCTCCGGGATCATCTGCAGTTGCCTTTTGTTCCAGTTGGTTCGTATTCTCCTCCACATTATCCAGTTTAAATAGTATTTCAGATATGGAATTTTTAATTTCCATTCCTATTATTTCAAATTCATCCAAGCCTTAAAAATCACTGTTCAATGGTCCCAGTTCTCGGCTGGACTCTTCTGCTCCCCACCCTCCATTTTTTTTCAAGAGTCAGAGGGTTAGAGGGAGAGAGATTGGAGACAGACCTCTCCCTGGAATGCTGGAACACTTTCCTGTCACTGCTTCCTCAACCGCAGCAATTACTTTTAATTTTTTTTCTTTTGGGGTTCGTAGTCTGTTTTAAAGTCTTGGCTTACCCAGTTCTGCCACCAGATGGCTCTCTTCTTCTTCTTCCTCCTGCACTCGCTTTTCCCAGGGTGTTCCAGGCTAAATGGACCCCATTTCTGATTCCATCCCTACCAATCTTGGCTAGAGCTCATGGTGGATGAGGGAGAGGACGTGTGTATCCCCTCTACCTCTCCCACTATGCTCCTTTGCTGGACCTTTCCTACAAGAAGGTCCAGACCCTGTTGGGGATCCAAAGTTCGGTGGGCCTGGGGCGAATCCGCAGAGCTTGCATGACTCGCAACCAGTATCGCCAGTAGTCACTCCGGAAGTCCACTAACAGTCGTTTTGATATTTCACAGGAGAAGGTTCCATTAAAGGATTTTTTAAAAGTAAAAAAAAATAACATGATAATAATCTCTCTGTGTTGTTTGTGTGCACACAAATTGGGTGGGTGGGTGTGTATAATGGGGCATCCCTGCCACTCAGTGCGCTGGGTTTATTCTTCAACAAACTGAAGAGAGCATCCAAAATTTATTTTGCAATTTGATTGTCATTCCTTCTATATCACAAAAACATATTTTTTGTATTTTCGCTAACTTATTCATTGCATTAATTTTTGACTCTTATTTCTTCCGCTGCATTCAACTTAACTTTCATATTTTTCCTGACAGTCTGCTCTCATACAAAGTAAGATATATGTAGCTTTATATATAGCTGTTTTCATTTCTCCAAGAAATATTCTTTGAAACAAATTTCCTTTTCCCTGATTTATAATCTTCCAATGTACTTGTTCTAATTTTATACCATTTACGTATAACTTGCAGCTGTTCACTGTGTTTTATCAAATAAATATAACTACCTACCTAAGTTTTCTACACCTTCATTTCATACCAGCCTCTTCAGTCAGTAAAGTTCTTAGCTGAGTTTAAAAGATTTAAAACTCTTAGAAGAATGAATAACTGTAGTATGTTGTGAGGAGTCATAATAGCTTTGTTTTGTAAATTATGCTGAAATGGCTTTATATGCTGAAGATTTTAAAGGGGTTGAGTTAATTATCAGTCAATTGCAAAGAAGATAGAATTGTTTTAATTGGACTAGGGGGAACAAGCTGCTCGGATAACATGAATAACAGTTCCAAGGTATAAGATAAAGGAGATAAATAAATGAAAACTACAAAATTCAGGATGATGGTGATAATAGAAGAAGGGATACCAGACTAAACCATCCCCTTTGAAAATGGGGGGGAGGGAGGTGAACACATATATTTGCAGGACCAGTCATTTGGACCAGTCATATGGAAGCTCGCTACAATTTTAATAATTAAGAAGAATGGTTTTCCTTTTTTTTTTAATTGTTTTTCTTTAACAAATGTATCTCATGTCTAAGCAGAGTTGTTTTGGGTTACAATCACATCAGCATATTTTATAACAATAAACTTACTCTCTATCCAATTTTATCACATTTCTCATATTTAAATCATTTCCAATATGTTATCACAATACAAACAGTTAATACCTTAAATCCCATTTCTCTCTCCATAACTTCCATTTTTCTTAAATCAATTACATTAATATCATTAATGTAATAATACCATTCATATAACATTACTTCAAAATTATTTTGAAATTCTTCTATTATTATTTTCTATATACAATTTAACCAAGCTTCAAAAAAACCAAATTGCATAATTCCATATATAATTTAAATTATACTAGTTCATAGTTAATTCCATTTTTCTTAAATCAATTTAATTAATTCCATTTATATTCTATTATTTTCTATCAGTAATTTACCCAAATATCAGAAATAAACCAAATTATATAATTTCATTGTATAGTAATTCAGTATTAAATCATTTTTTCTTAAATCAGTTTTGTTACTTCCATTTGTTAAATTAATTCAATTTTATATTAACAATTTCTATTCAAATACTTAAATATAAAGTAAAATAATCTAACCAGCAACATTTTCCCCCTTAACCATCATCCCTGTTTATCATCAAAGTAATCACCTTCCATCTTCTGATTCCTCGCTTGTGATTCTCATTTCTATCTGAATTCTGTTGCTGTTACTATTTGAAGCGATCTATTCCTCTCTTGTTTGTCCTCCACCTGCCTTGTCATGTTTCCGATTTGCTGCACAGCCGTGGGCACCACCTCTCTTTCCAATGCCAGCTCTGCCACAATGTGTGCTCTTGACTCTCTCTCTATTATCTTTAAGGTGTGGCTTTTCCCTTTCTTTTCCATCCATTTCGCCATAGAAAAAGCTTTTTCCATTTCTTGGTCGCATTTCCACCACCACACCAAATCTCCCATCTGCTGTGTTAGACAGTTGGCCACTTAGATTCCTCCATTAGTGGTGCTTCACCCTCCTCATTCCATTCCTTAATCATCTTCTCCAAACTATTTTTCCAGTGTCCTCAAACATCTCATCTATCCATCCCAACATCTCCTCTCCTCCTGCCCATTCTTTTGTCCAAATGGACTTCGGCTTAATGGTGGCCATTACAGGTCATCATTCCACCCATCTTTGGCTGGGGATTCCCAATCCGGGAGGAGAGAGGCGGCTACCATCCAAGGGGTTCTCCTTCGCTTTGCCAACCCTCTGAGTTAGTTTAGGCTCCAATTAGATCCCTCCAATGGGTGAATTTTATTATTTCAATTTTATTATTTTCTATATATAATGTAACCAGTCTTCAAAAAACTCAACCAAATTGTATAATCTCATTATAATTACCAATATAATAATTCATTGTTAATTCCATTTTTCTTGGATCAGTTTTATTAGTTCCATTTATATTGTATTAATTCAGTTCTATATTAATAGTTTCTACTAAAATTAATAAGAATATCTTATCATTTTCTGTATATCCTTTAAGCAAATCTTAAAAGAACCGGGTTTTATTTGTTAAAAAATTCAATTCCTCAATCCAGATATATAATAACATCACCTGATCAGCAAACTTCTATTTTCTAGTTAATATTAATAATCTTCTATGCAGTTTAAACTTTAATATTCCCAATATTGATGTTTTCCATTAACATACTGTCAAGTTAGTTGTACATCCAAAATGTCTACTCTTAGCCATCGTCACATCGTCTTCTTCTAACCAGTGTTGTCTTTTTCTCCCTTCCTGTCTTTTTCCAGACTCCCTTCCATTTCTGTCTCTGCTTTCTTTGTCTTTGTTTAGTCTCATCAGTATTCCCTGTCGCCAATTCTCGCCACCACCTAGTTTCTGCATCTGCATCTCCAGCTCTCATGTCCATTCTGTTTTCTAAAATCTTTTGTACCATGTCAGCTGCTTCATTGGATATGCCTTTTGTTTCAAGTCTTGTTCCTTATTTTGCTGACAGGGCTCCCATCAACTCCTCTGTTATTTACTGTTCTCTCTGTCACTCTTCTTCAACTCCTGCCTCCTCCACACTCCATTGCCCCATCAGCCCATCAACTTGTTTCATCATCTCACACATATTCTGATCAGCATTCCAGATATCTAATACTTTCTGTCCCCATTAAAGTATTAGATCAAATCCCTTCACTATTCTCTGGAAATTATTCAGAGAAGATGCCATCTGCTTTTCTACCACTATGCCTTCCATTTAATTCATAGTGACTATTCAAATTAAAAAACGCACCCTCAAATCCAGACCAGTTCAAATATCCAGCTTCTTGGTTCTGTTGTTCAAAATGTCTCACTCGAGCCTGGCAATCAATAACCTCTCCCCCCGATGACAACACACCAGAAAAAATATTCAAAGATGTACCCATCTTAATCAAGAATATTACGCCGCTATTCCTTCTGTTGTAAGAGTCTATTTTGGGGATATTATTTTGGGTTTAAAAATAGGCTTAGAAATCGTCTTACCTGACCACAAACCTCTGGTCAGTACTTCCCTTCTCTACCTGCATATTCTTTATCCAGCATGGTCCTGGCTTTGGGGCGGCCATAATGGTTGCCGTCTTCACCAGCCATCAGCTTTGGGGATTTATCCAAGACGGGGAGGGGAGATTTATTTATTTTATTTATTTTATTAGATTTATACCCCACCTCATTTTCCCGGACAGGGGGACTCAAGGCGGCTAACAACAGTTAAAAAGACAATATAATATAATGTAAAAAATCTAAAACAACAATCCACACTTACACAATCATTCAAAAACCTTCAAAAAGAGGGGAGCACATCAATTCCAGGCCCTCCGACAAAGCCAGGTCTTCGTGCCTTTGTGGAAGGCCAACAAGGTGAGGATGGTCCTAATCTCTACAGGGAGCTGATTCCAGAGGGCCGGCACTGACACAGAGAAGGCTTTAGCATGGGGGCCTGCCAGCTGACATTGTTTGGCTGACAGGACCCATAGCAAGCCGTCTCTGTGGGCCCTAACTGGGCACTGGGAGGCATAAGGCAGCAGGAGGCATTATCAAAGGTACCCCGCTCCTAAGCCATGTAGGGCTTTAAAGTTGTTACTAGCACCTTGAATTGCACCCGGAAGACCACTGGGAGACAATGTAGCTTGCGGTGGATAGATTTTATTTGGGTGTACCGAGGTACACCCACAATCACTCGCATGGCCACATTCTGAACCAGTTGAAGTCTCTGAGTACTCTTCAAGGGCAGCCCCATGTAGAGCGCATTACACTAGTCTAAATAAGAGGTGATAAGAGCCTCCCGGTCCAGAAAGGGGCGCAATTGGCGCAACAGGCTTCCCTCAATCCATCTGCCAGTTCCCTTTCACTTTGCCACCCCTACATGGCATCTTAGGCTCTTTTCAGAGCCCTTGGGCCAGCCGACCTGGAGCGAAACCACAGCACTTGTGGACTTTGCAACAGTGGCTCTAGAAGTCATACCAGAAGTCAGAATGATTTTCCATGCTAGATAAGAATTGCTGCCTTTTCTAGTTCTTTTCTCTGTCATCAGTAGGTGTTTATTTATGATTAATTTATTATCATAGCCTGTTATAATCCACATAATACATTTTGGTATATTTTAAATTAAGCATGTTTTTTATAATTGCAACTGAAATAGAGCAAAACTTTGAGAAGGGGGAAAACGGCAATTATTGTGTTGAATCTGAGATGAGCAACCCCATGCTTGAAAGTAAAACAATTAAAAACAAACAAAGACTGAGCATATAAAAAACTATGTAAATTATTGCATTTATTAACATTGTCCTGGCATTTATTAACGTACCCCATCAGTATTAAATTTGCTGTACTTTGGCTGAGCCTGGCCACTTCCTTGAGGAAGGTCTTCCCAAGCGTGTGCACCCTCCCAGCCCCACCACAGCCAGCCAGGGAGTCAAGAGAGGAAGAGAATGAGAGAAGCCTCCAAGGCAGCTCCTACTCATTCGTCAGCCATCCCAGAGTTCCAAAAAGAAGAAAGAGAAGGAGTAGCGAAGAGCCGCACACATGAAAGAGATAAACACACACACACAAAGAGACATAGAGAAAGAGTGGGAAACTGGCTGATGGGTGAGCATCTTTGGCAAGGGTGCTCTGGCTTTCTTCGAGCCTGACCCCCAGGGTGGGTTGTGAGGTTCGGTGGGGCCAGCCCTGAGCTTCTTAAAGCCACGGCGGTGGGCTGTGGGCCCACCCCCTTCTGTCGTCTCCTCCTTCCAAATCCCATTTCTTTCCTGCCAGCCCTTGTGTTACCGAGGCCAGCATCTGGCCAGTGTCTCAGGGTGGAGAACAGGTTGTGCGTCTCCCCAAGCAACCGAGGCACTCCCAGCACCAATAAGGGCTGGCAGAAGCTCCAATAAGCCCCGGCCGCTTCTCCATCCCTCTGCCATCACTCTTACCTTTTCAAGCCAGGCCAGGGAGGGAAGGGCGAGTGAAGGGCAGGGCCAGCCAGTGATAGGACAGGGAGTCACAGCTGAGGGGCCAAAGAGTCTCATGCAACACCAGAGCCGCAGGTTGCTGACCCCCGACCTAATACTTGCAATGCATGGGAAAGCTATTTTAAATTATCTGTGAGAGTGACTATGCAGACTCCTTATAAAAATAAAAATAAAAGAAAAAGAAAAATTCTGAGAACCCCCAACTCTCCTAGACAGAATGTTCCAGTTGTTTCGTGGTTCTACATATCTTAACATCAAGATGTTTTTTCCTTATATTTTATATAAATCTGTACAATGAAAACGTGTAACCGTTCATTCCTGTGGCAATGGGAAATAGTTCTTCAACACCTGTATACAGCAACAATTTTGGGTACCCAACACTTACATTATTTCAGTCATTCATCCTGACTGATCACGACTTTTTTCTGCTTGTCATCATAGGCAACATTCTCAAATCCTTCTTTCATTTTTGTTTCCCTGCTCGGGATCTGTTTTAAATTCTGGAAATAGGTAACCAGAATTGTGCCCTATATTCCAGATTTGGTCTCATCACTGCAGAGTAAAGGAGAGAAAAAAATGCATCATATCAGGGATCAGTTCTAACTGGTTCATATATTCCCACTTGCTAGAAACATGGTCAGGTAATTACTGAGCAAAATAATATTTCTCTATGAGATGGAACGTTAATGATCACACAGAAAGATTGAATAGCTTATAAATATTCATAATTTCAGAACTGAATACATAGCAGAGCTGAGTTAGTTGAAAGACTTAAAGGAGAAGTAAAATCATTCATGTGGGGTTCATGAGATACCTTTCATGTGGGGTTCATGAGATACCTTGCTGAGCCATAGGATGATATCTCAGGATATTATGAAAGCCTTACCACCCACCCCCAGGGACTAAGGCATAGTGATGCCTATAATGCAGCCATAAATGACCGCTATTCAGGGGTGGGATTCAGCTGGTTCAGACCAGTTCGGACGAACCAGATGTTAATTTTACATCTGGTTCACTGAACCAGTAGTTGCAATGACTGGCTGGCCCCACGCACCCGACCCCACCCCTCCCAGGAGTCTCCATGAGGCACGTTTTGGATTCCAGGTAAGTGCAGGGCTTGCACAGAGGCAATGGGAGAGCGAAAAACGGGCCTCCCTGAATTTCCGGAAATCCAGAAATGGGCCTCCGGAGCCTGGGGAGGGTGTTTTCACCCTCCGGGAGGCTTGAGGAACACCTCCAGAGTTCCAGAGCTGAAAATGCCACCTGCTGTGGTGCAGGAGGCCGACTAGGCTACACCTTCTATGGCCAAGCCCACCTAGCAACAGGTTGCTGAAATTTTTGAATCTCACCCTACTGCTATTTATATTTATATCATAAACTAACTACAGTATTTCTTCTGTATTTTTTTACATTGAAAGTAATCTTCAGTGAGTTCCTTGAACAGTGTTTTTTTCAGTTTTTTAAAAATCATATTAAATCTTATAAAATATGTAATTAAAATTTAAAACTTGATTTTAATATTTAAAATGAGAATATTTTTGTATTACAAAAAAATTATTAAAAACCCTGCATATTTTAAAGTGAAGATGGCCACATAAGTCCTGCAACAAATTCAGTTAAAGTTGCTGGTTATTTTTTAGGACTTCTTTTGAATGGCAGGTCAAAAAGTATATATAGCAAGATGAGAAAGTAAGTCTTAATAACATAAGAAAGATGTTTTGAAGATCTTTGTATCACATTTCTTTAAAAATGGCATAACTACATAAGAAACAGCTTCCCTTATATTTTATTTCTTTTTTCTTTTCTTTTCACCTCAAATCTCATTTAACATTTGAACACTTGGCACATTTAGAATTAAACAGCAAATTGAGAAACATTTTCTTTGATATAGTAACCTGTTTAATAGTCTGTCTATTTTGGAGCCATGATGGCGTGGTGGTTAGAATGCAGTATTTCAGGCTAACTCTGTCCATAGTCAGGAGTTTGATCCTGAAAGTTTCAACTTTCATCCTATTGAGGTCAGTAAAATGAGGATCCAGATTGTTAGGGGAAGTATGCTGACATTTGTAAACTGCTCAGAGAATGCTGTAAAGCATTATGGAGTATTTTAAAAGCCTATTTTAGAGTATTTCCATTGAAAAGCTTCAGTATGATAGGGAGATATTAAAATGAATTAGATCTGGAATTACACCTTACTGGGTTGTAGAGGCATGAATATATGATTATATATCACAAGGATGTTTACAATTTTCTTCCTTTGTTTAAGATGAATGAAACCCAAGAAAAGATTAAAAATAGAATGCAGATAGATTTTGCAATGGGAGAAGTGGTGAACTGCTTAAGAATATACAGTGGCATCACTGTTTTTTAAAGTCATCATTACTTGTTTTATTGAAAATTGAGTATTCTGATAGTATCGAATTCTTTAGATAAATTAACAAAAGGACTGCAAAAGTTGATCTCCTATTCATTCGTTCAGTCAATCAATCAATCAATCAATCAATCAGTTTATACCCCGCCTCTCTTCCCCAGTCGGGGGAACTCTAATGAAAGGACATTAAAGTGAAATATATTGCTTATTCTGAAGAATGGGATATAATTAATAAGTTTTAAAAATGACATAATTAATAGGTGTGAGTGAAATCATCCCTGTGGGAGCATTTATGCATGAAGATGCATGTCCAGATAGTGGTGAAAGCTATGCTAAGCCCTTTCTGTGATTCAAACATTGGGTTCCACTTTGTAAAACACTTTTTAGTGTGGGTTTTCCCAGTGCTAGTAATTGGGATCTAAATTCTTAATTTTACATATATTCAAATATCTAAATACTGACCTGGAAAGAACTTTGCAATAGTTATAGATAGGTTTAATGAAAATGCAAATCATAGACTGTGTGCCCTGTGAAAACGTCACTTCCTTGTTGATAATTGTTTTCTGAGACATGCCTTGGAGCTGCATGAGAATGCGGCCTCTGAATCTTCTGGGTGATGTGTGAGAAGGTCCTGCTCTCATGTGACTTCCAGAGGCCGTGTGAGATAATACCACATTCTCATGTGGCCTCTGCAGCCCTCCAAAAGTGTGGGAAGTTCCCACATCATTTTTGGAACTTCCAGAGGCTACATAGAATGTGATGTTCTGTCACAGCCCTTCAAACTCTTTGGAAATTTTGCGAGAAGGCCCTGCTTTCGTGCAGAACCTCAAAAAAAGTGCACTTACTTGCTTTTTTCAGAGGCTGCAAGGCTATGCAGGAACATTCTCTGAAGTTTTCCAGGCTTCATGCTACCTGGAGCTGCCTGGGATAGGCGCTTTTTTCCTGAGAGACAAAGACAAATTTTAAAAATACCTACAATTAATGTAGGTTTATTCATTATTAAATGTGTATACCCAGTGGTAGGATTCAATTTTTTTTACTACCAGTTCTCCAGTGAGAGGTTCCGTGCTGGGATCGGTGATGCTATTGGGTTGACCTCCTCCAATCAGGCAAGCCTAAAAAGAATTCCTATGGGTGGAGCTCTTCCTACAATCCCCAGACGTGCCTTGCCTCGTTCAACAGGCAAGTCTGTTCTTTTTCAGCTATTGGCTGAAAAAGTGTTTTTTCCTCAGTCCTTGGCTTGTTTTTCTAGAGATTTTCCTGCTCCTTTTGGGATCCCAGTATTCTGGTCTCCCCTTTTTTTCCAACATCTGGAACCGCTTGTCACCCCCACCTGACTCTCTTCATCAGGTTGGTACCTCAACGAGGTCCCCCTTCTTTCATTCAGGTGGAGGCAATCCTTCCCCCCCCATTCCTCCCCAGTGGCTCGATCAGGGGCAGGGGATTTGGGGATTCACAGCCTGCCAGGGCCCTCCCGAGGGTCAGGATATGAAAGGGGAGGGGGGTGGAGGCTCCCACTCTCCTCCTCTGTGATTTTAGTCTGCCAACCCCCTGACCCTCATGGAGCCAGAGAAGGCGGTGACTGAGCTGTCAAGGGGCTTTTTAATGGCTTTTGCCCCTGGCGCTGAAGCGGCGTCATACTTAAACTATTTTCCTGTCACTGCCTCAGATGGCAAAGTTGGCTGACCTTTTTTTTTTTTCACTGCAGCTGACTCCGGGTGGCTTGAGTGCTTTGTGCCTGCGCAGGCTGCCGCACAACATTGTTGCCTTCTCAGCTGGCAGGAGAAAGTGAAGGGAGGTCTGAATATCACTTTGTTTGGGGTGTCTCAGGTCGGAGGCACCCGCTTCGCCTCATACAACCATTCTCAGCTTGGAGGCAGCACTGGCTCTGGCTGCGCTGAGGGGGCTATCGGAGTGAGATTGCTCGTCCTCTGCTGATCCCCGCCTCCCAGTTGAAGCCTAGGCAGAATCAGCAGGCATGTTTTCGCTTCTAAGACCTATCAGGTCTTTGTGCAACTGATGATGGGGGGGGGTGTCCAAGGGCCAGTATCTCATTCCCTTCCCCCCCAATTCCCCCCTCTATCTACCACCAACGTGGGTTCTTTCAATTGAAAGCCATCAACTTTTTTCCTTTTTCCTTTTTAATTATTATCAATTTTTGTGCCTTACCTGGGATGCAGTCCTGTTTCCTCACTAATCACTTTGTGCCTCCATCCCTCTTTTCTAGGAGTTTCCGCAGAGGGTATATAACAAAATGGAGGATCAGAACTCCCTTTTGCAGATGCCCAAGGCAATTCCACCATATTGGGAGTAGCTGACCAGCATGATACAGTCCTCCATTTCCACGGGCTTAGCAACTGCTATTTCGAGCATCCAGGCTAATGCCCTGCCTCAAGCTCTCCCGGAGATGGAGCCTCCTTCATCCAGGGGCCCTAGAGGGGCCAAGCGTCCCTCTACCTCCGAGGGCTACTCCTCAGCCCCCAAGACCTGGGCCACTTCAGCTTCTTCCATGGTCCCTCCTGAAATGTCTGAAGAGGAGGAAGAGGACCCAGAGGACATTGAGTCGCTCTTAGCTGTTCAAGTTTCTGATCCAAAGGCAGAGTCTTCTGCAGGTGAAGAATGCCCACCGATCAAACGCTGAGGGCATCTATTCGTCCCATCTTCGTTTCCCAAAGTTTTTCGTAATATTCTTTCCACCTTGGGCTACCAGCACTCGAAGATGGAAATGGCACTGCCATCCATGCCTACCTCCTCCAAGAACGATGTCGACTCAGTTTTTCCAATGCCTCAGGATCCTTTGACAGGCTTTCCCCACCATCCCCCTTTCAGAAGCTCATACACAAGGTGTGGGCTTTACTTCCCACTCTAAAGACACTCGCATTCATTTGATGAAGCACTATAGGCTGGTGCAGGAACATGCTCCAAAGTTTCACCTCCCCATGGTGGATGCCCCAGTGGTGACCCTGGGCATCCCCTCCATTCTCCCCTCAGACACTGAGAGCTTCCCCAAGAATGCACCAACAAGAGAGTGGAGATTGTCACTAGGAGTGCCTTCGGGGCAGCTTCTGGTGCTCTCAGAGCTTCGGTGGCAGCATCCCTAGCCTCCAGAGTGATGCTCCTGTGGTGCCAAAAATTTTCTGAGAGTGAGAAATTTCCGGGCTCCACTCACACGGACTTAAGAAAGTTAGCCACCATGGCTGCCTTTTCATCTGATGCTACCAGCGATGCCATGCAATTAGCAGCCAGGTCCATGGCCGCCACAGTGATGGTCTGCAGAAACACATGGCTATGAAATTAGGACGTGGATAACTCTGCCCTCAACAAACTAGTCTCCCTCCCCTTCAGAGGAACCAAGTTTTTTGGGGGAGGACCTGGATCCCTTCCTCCTAGACACCAAGGGAAGTGGGAAGGTACTCCCTTCAAGAGTTCAGCCCAAGGCTTCCAAAGCTTACCAATGACAGCAACCTCTTCATTCCTTTCGTCCCCAATTCCATGGATCTGCTTCCCCTCAAAACTTTTCCAGAGGTAAGCGTCACATCTGGCAGCCGCGCAGACAGGGCTACAAGCCCAAATCCCAACACCAGCCTAAATTCTTCCTCTCCAAGGCTGTTGTTCTTCTAAACAACAGCAATGACTCTCCCCTGCTGCCAGTGGGTGGACGCCTGGTGCACTGTGTCCAACAATGGGAGGCTGTCACAACAGACCGGTGGGTGAGAGACACCGTTCATCTAGGGTACTCTCTGGAATTCCATCACCTTCCCAGGGACTGTTTCCATCAGGCAAACAGACCCCACTGCCCCCTCAAGCATCTTCGCACCCAGTCAGCGATACTGCAACTTCTTTCCATCTCAGTGATCGAGCTTGTGTCTTCCCCCCAATGGGGCTTGGGAGTTTATTCCCACATTTTTACTGTCTCCAAAAAGAGACTGAATTGCCATCTGTCCCACCCTCATTTCAAAATGGAGACGCTCCATTCCATCCTCCAGTTGGTGCAGCAGGGGGACTTTATGGCTTCCCTGGATCTCCAGAAGGTGTACCTGCACATCCCAATCGTGAGCAACCACTGCCGGTTCCTCAGGTTTCCGTATGATGGGTCTCATTATCAGTTTGTGACCTTACCCTTTGGCCTGGCCTCAGCTTCAAGGGTCTTTGCAAAGATTCTAGACACAGCCATTGCCTTCCTTCGCCTCCAGGGTCTATGCACCTACCCGTACCTCAACAACATCCTGGTATGGGCCCCATCTCTCCAACTGGCCCACTTTCACTTGGACCGCATGGTGTCAGTCCTGTCTGCCCTGGGGTTTCTCATCAATTGGAGCAAGAGCTGCATGACCCCCTCTCAGTCTATCTTTTATCTGGGGGCAATCATCAACAGCCTCGTTCTGGTGTCTCTGTCACCGGACCGTCGAACCAGCATCCTGATGATGAAGGTCTTGCAGACTCCAATGCTGGATGTTCTGATGCTGGCTCACCTCTTAGGCATGTTGGTGTCATGCTATGACATTGTGCCCTGGGCGAAAGGCCCTACAGCACCTTCTGCTCCCCTTTCAGGACCAGATCACCAAGAGACTGAACTTTCCCATGTGCCTCGACGCTGAAACTCTTCGAGACCTGAGGTGGTGGATTCGTCCCGACACTCTAACCTGGGGGGGTCTCCTATCACACTCCATCATTAAGCCATCATTCACACAGATGCAAGTCTGCTCAGTTGGGGGGGCTCATCTGGGTGACCGAACAGCTCAGGGAATCTGGGCTCCGTCGGATTGCAGACCAAGTATCAACTTCCTAGAGCTGCGGACTGTCCTCCTCACCCTGAAGGAATTGGAATCTCTGGTGGTGGGTCATGACTTACTGGTCTTCATGGACAATTAGTGTGCGAAGGCGTATATCAATTGGCAGGGGGAGATGAGATCGAAGCCCCTTCAACATCTGGCATGGTCTTTGTTCCTTTGGGTGGAAAAACATCTCTCATCCATCAAGGCAGAATATGTCCCAGGGGTCGACAATGTCAGATCAGACTGGCTGAGCAGAAGGGGGGTAGACAGTGCAGGTTGGCAGCTTCACCCCCAAGTTTTCTGGGACCTAGCCCAACAATTCGGCCTGTTCCAATTAGACCTGTTCGTTTGCCAAACTGACAAGCAAACGTTAAGATTCTTCAGCAGTGGGGACTGTCCCCAGTCTCTGGATAAATGCCCTTCAACCGATTTGGCCCCCAGGCCTTCACTATGCTTACCCGCCCACCAAGATCATTCGTGCTGTCATCCGGAAGATAAGGGAGGAAAAAGCAGAGGTGCTTCTGATAGCCCCCTATTGGCCTCGCAGGCCATGGTTTTCAGGACTCATGGAACTGGCCCTTTCCCATCCCCAGGCCCTTCCCCTACATCCCGACCTTCTATCACAGGGACCTCTCCTCCATCCTCAACTGGACCGCCTCCATTTGAGTGCATGGAGGTTGAGCGGCACAAGCTCATAGCTTGCGGCTATTCCCTTTGGTCATCCATACCCTGTTGGCAGGCCGCAAGACATCTACCAACAGGGTGTATGAGTACACATGGTCCACCCTCTGTAAGTGGTGCACTCCTTGGGGCCTTGTCCTGAGATGCCTTAAGATCCAGGGTCTGGTTTTTGCAGGAAGGCCTGGATAAAGGCCTCAGCACAGCAACCTTTAAAAGGTAGTCTTCTGCCATTGCGTCAGTGTTAGGTTCCTCCAAGGGTCCAAGGTTGTCTTCCCATCCCCACCTCAATTTTTTTTAAAGGGGTGGCCCTTCTCAACCCCCCTCCGGTCAACAGGGCTCCCACCTGGGACCTTCCCTTGGTTTTAACCGCCCTCGCTAGGCCCCCTTTCAACCTTTTAGCAGAATGTTCCCTGAAGTTATTGTCTATTAAGACTGCCTTCCTCATAGCGATTGTGACTGCAAAGAGGGTTTCCGAGTTGGCTGCCATCTCCATCGCCCCCAATCTTTGCAGGTTCCTGGAGGATTGGGTTGTCCTCCTTCCCGATCCCTCCTTTATCTCGAAGGTCAATTCTCCTTTCCATAGATCCTCAGACACCGTCCTTCCCTCCTTTTACCCACATCCTACCACTTCCGAAGAAAGAGAATGGCATTGTCTGGATGTCAGATGAGCCTTCTCTTTCTACACCTGCAGAACCTCTTCCTTCAGGAAATCTGATTTGCTATTTATTTCCTTTAACCCTAGGAACAAGGGTCGCAAGGTGTCTCCCCCCCACCATTGCCAATCCACTGGCATATTCTGCCCAGAATCTAGTACCTCTCCAGGGTACCATTGCCCATTCAACTAGGTCAGCATCCACCTCTACAGCTTTTTGAGCTGCTCCGAGCAGATATGTAGGGCAGCCACTTGGTCTTCACCACATACGTTTGTAACACATTACAAGGTGGACTCCATAATACAACAAGACCTAGCCTTTGGCCAGGGGATAATCAGTTCGCTGGTTCCCATCAAGTCAGGATCTTCCCGCCCCTGAGTTTACTGCTAGGGTACTACCCAATAGCATCACCGATCCCAGCATGGAACCTTCCACTGGAGAATGAATCGGTTTGGTGCTTACCGTGAACTGCCATTCTCTGTGTGTTCTGTGCTGGAATCGGTGTCCTAATCTGAAACCCCAATGTTGGAGATGTGGCAGTGAGGATGCTACATATTTTCATATGTAGTGGACATGTAAAAAAGTCAAGGCTTTTTGGATAAAAGTATGGTGGATTATCCAGAAGGTTTTTTAAAAAAAGATAA
>JANHGC010003972.1:89972-103178 GCA_027560395.1 Boaedon fuliginosus | reverse complement strand
CTGAATTCTGGGAGTGGATCGATATTATATGAACTAATTTTAACATATGTCTTAAGAAAAACCCAATAAAACTTTTTATAAAAAAAAAAGAACAGGAAAGATCTAGCTTGATAATTAATTAAAATTGTTTTCAAACTAAGTTGATCATAAACTAAGTATTAATTAGCAATAAGCCATGGTTGCAAAAAAAGGCATATATAATTTTGAGTTGCATCATCATAGAAAGACAGGATGTCTTTCATTCCACAAAGCAGGACAAACAATAATGATTATAAGTTATGGGAAGGCAGATTGTAACTGAATGTATAAAAAAACTTTCTAGTAATAAGAGCATTTTAACAGTGGACCCAATTATCTAATTAATGGTCTCCCCTTCACTGGATGTATTCAGAAGAAAGTTAGACAACCATCGTTCATGGACACTTTAATTAAGATTTTTCCCTGAGAAGGGGATTGACTTGAGTGCCTGGAATTTTTCTTTCCAGTTCTATGAATCCATGCAGCTATTGAAATACCAAACTTTGGATCTGTGCTGATGTTAAGTGCTGCTGTCGTTTATATTTTGAATCATGTACATTTCTGAATGCAATTTTTATGAAATTGTATTTCCCAAGGAAAATAAATCCAAGAAAAATTGATAATATTGCAATCTTATCCAACCTCATGTCTCCCAGCCTAGAGAGGACATATTAAAATCCCCTGATATACATATTGTATAGTCTCAGAATAATACATCTCTCTTTGTGCATTCTGAATATCTAAATATAACAATGAGATCAGGTGCCAACATAAACTTTTTTGTTTTAATAGACAATCTGTTCCATTACACTAAACAGTCTGTTCCATTACACTAAACAGTCTGTTCCATTACACTAAACAGTTCATCAGTGCTGATGCATTTATTTCAGGTTGTACGCTACATTCTGTACCTGTTTGCCAGATGAACCATTTGGTCAAAGTTCCCTTCAATGCCACCTTTACATTGTAAAGATTAGTTCATTTTTGTAGGCTCCTTTTGATGTTTTTGTTCATTTTCTTTATGATATAAATCAGTGCCATTTACAGTTGATCTGTTCTGATCAAATGGTGAATCTAAGTTATAAATCTATCATTCATGCATGGTTGAAGGACCACAAGCAGCACCTTAATGTTCCATGATCTGTTTTGTAGCTCAAACCATGGACATCATATCCTTAAATCTCTGTACCAATTTTGTTGTCTTCCTCTGAACCTGTTCTAATTTATCAATATGCTTTTGGAAATATAATGCCCAATATCATCCACCATACTCCAGCTGTGGTCTTAGGCGTGCAGAGTAGAGGACCATAAGAACTTCACTCCAAGTAGTCCTCAACTTACAACCATTTGCTTAACAGTTATTCAAAGTAATGATGGTCTCAGAAAAAGTGACTTATGACCCATCCATGAAGTCACAACCATTGTATCATCCTCATGTTTACATGATTGCAATTCAGGTGCTTGGCAACTGACTCACATTTACAATAGTTGCAGCATTTTGCAGTCATGTAGTTGCAATATGCAAGCTTGCTTCCTGGCTTCTGACAAGCAAGTCAATAAAGAAGTTGGATTCAGTTAATAATCATGTGATTTGCTTAATAAACACGGTTCTCTCAATTACCTTGGTAAAAATGGTCATACCTTCACATGCTGACTCAATGACCATATCACTTAATGACCCAAGTTCCAACTGTGGCTATAAGTTTGATAAAATTCTTCTAATTTAGAATTGTGTTAGCCCGTTTGACAAATATTGGCAAATATTGCTGGCTTATATTCAACTTGGTGCTAATGACTTGAACCCTTGTTCTTTTCTGAGCTAGGGCCATGAATCATCCACTTTATATATTTGCTCTGTAACTTTGTTTCCTAACCTTGAAAGCTAGTTTGGTGCAGTGATTAGTGATTAATGCACCAGACTAGAAATGTGGATACTGTCAGTTCTAGTCTTGCTTTAGACATGAATCCAGATCAGTGACCTTGGGTCCATCACTCTCTTTTTCAACCCTAGAAATGAATGAAGGGCTACTTTAAAATCTTGTTTTAGAAGAAAATTGTAGAGATTAGCCAAGGGAGTAACCAGGAATCAACTCTGATTTGAAGGCACAAAACATAAAGTAATACCTTACATTTCTCTCTCTTGAAGAATACAGTATTTCATTCATTTGAGGTCACCTCTCCAGCCTATCAAAATTAGACTGAAATCTTGTTCAGTCATCTTGTGTGTTGGTCAGTGCTCTCAATTTAGTTTCATCCACAACTTTCATAAAGTATACCATCAATCCCATTCTTGAAATCATTGATAGAAATGTTGAAGACAGAACTCGATAGAATACCTCTGGTTGCTATTCTCCATCTCAATATAGGTCCATTAATGCTGAATCTCTGTGTGCACTTAGACTTGTGGATTGATCATACTGCAATATTGTCCAAGCCATACTTTAACAGCATAACAATTATTATTATTTATTATTATTTATTAGATTTGTACCCTGCCTCTCTTCACCCCTTCCAGGGGAACTCGAGGCGGCAATGAGAATGTGATGTGGAACTCTGTAAAAAACATTGCTGAAATTGGGGTAGATTAGATCCACAACATTAGATCCACAACACTGCAGATGACATCAAGGTAGCAGGAATAGCCAATGGTCTGGAAGATAGGCTTAATTTAATTTAATTTTAATTTAATTTATTAAACTTATAGGCCGCCCAATTCCTCAGGACTCTGGGCAGCATATATAAAAACATTATATAAAAATTAAAACAATTTTAAACCCCTAGTTTTAATACAATTTTTGGTGGGTCAATTCAAACTGGCCTGCCGAAAGAGCAAGGTCTTTAATGCTCAACGGAAGGATTGTAGGTCTGGGACATTCCAGAGCTCCAGTGGAAGGTTATTCCAGAGAGCCGGGCCTGCCACAGAGAAGGCCTTCCTCCGTGGGGTCACCAGCCAACACTGTCTGGCCGATGGAATCTGGAGAAGGCCGACTCTATGTGACCTCACAGGATGCTGGGAGGCAAATGGTGGCAGAAAGCGGTCTTGGAGGTAACTGGGTCCAATGCCATGTAGGGCTTTAAAGGTAATAACCAGCACCTTGAATTGAACCCGGAAGCCAGTGCAAGCTGCGCAAGAGTGGTGTGACATGGGTGTATCGTGGGACACCCATGACTGCTCACGTGGCTGCATTCTGGACCAGCTTAAACTTCTGAATACTTTTCAAGGGCAGCCCCAAGTAGAGTGCATTGCAGTAGTCTAGCCATGAGGTGATGAGGGCATGAGTGCATGAGTGACTGTGAGTAATGCTTCTTACTCCAGAAAGGGATGCAATTGGTACACTAGGCAGACCTGGGCAAAGGTCCCTCTGGCCACAGCTGTCAAATGATGTTCTAATTTTAGCTGTGGATCCAGAAGGATCCAAATCGCAAACCCTCTCAGAGAGGGTCAACACCTCCCCCCCAATTTCCAATGATGGAAAATGTTGGATGGTCTGAGAAGTAGGTACCCAAAGTCTTCGGTCTTGTGTAGGCTGAGTTTAAGCCTGTTGGTCCCATACAGACCCCCACAGCCCTCAGGCACCAGGACATCACTTCGGCAGCATCATTGGGTTGGTTCCGGGTGGAGATGAACAGTTGAGTATCATCAGCGTACTGATGATACTGCACCCCGAACCGTTGAATGATCTCACCCACCAGTTTCATATAAATGTTGAATAGGAGTGGCGAGAGGACCGAACCCTGTGGCACCCCACAAACCAGGGGTCTTGGGCTTGACCTCTTCCCTCCCACCAACACTGTCTACAGAATGATCTTGACAGAACATTGGGCACTATCTAACAAAATGAAATTCCATTGTGAAAAAATAAGGCTTTACATTTAGGCAAGAAAAACAAAATGCACAGGTATAGTATATGTGGTACCTCACTCAATAGCAGTAACTATGAGAGAGGTCTTAGAGTCCAGGTGGACAATCATTTAAATATGAGCCAGCAGTGTGTTCCAGCTGCCAAAAAGCCAATGGTTCTAGGCTGCAAAAAAAAGGGATAGAATCAAGATCATGTGAAGTGGTTTTTCCCCCACAAAGTTTATTATTTAAAATCACAAATTTCATTTCTACATTGAGCAGTTCATGTGCTAGATGTTCACAATATACATATCATTTTGACTATTATAATCCTATACTTACATATACATACTTATCCAAAGTACTATCACTCCTTATCCATGTTAACCTTGGTAATTTTAACACCATTGTACATATCAGACAAACTACACATTGATACATTCCTCTAATCTCTGTATTTATCCATTAGCCATTTATAAAATGCCTTCTTATCCTTTAATTTTTAGGGTTAGCCTGTCCATTTCTGCACAGTCTAGTATTTTTCTGATTATATGAGCATCCTTTGGGACTTCTTCACTTTTCCCGGATTGCACGTAGGCAATCCTGGTGTCAAGATATGCAATACTAGATATGTAGTCCCTTTATTAAAATTTCCCAATAGTATACGCAATAAAAATATTTCAGGTTTCAATTCAATATGTTGTTTCATCATGCCTTCCAACCAAGCTCGAACTCTCAGCCAATATTTCTTTGCTTTTGGGCATATCCAGATAGTAATACAAACCTGGAATTTGTTTACATTTTCAACATTTTGCCAAATTATTTTTATTCATCCTTGCTATCTATACCAGTGAATAATGTGATCTATAAAACATTTTATATAAGTTCTCCTTGTATGCAACTGACATTGTTAATTTGAGTTTTGTATCCCATAGCTTCTGCCAATTGTCCAAATGTACTGTGTGACCAAAGTTCTTAGCCCACATTATCATCAGAGGTGGTATTCAGCCAGTTCTGACAGGTTCGGAAGAACCACTAGCAATAATTTTGATTGGTTCGGAGAACTGGCAAATACTACCTCTGATTGGCCCTACTCCTCCCCACACCTGCCCCTTCCAGGAGTCTCCATGCACCCCTATTTGGCTGCAGAGTGCTTCAGGAAGATTTTCTAGGCCACAACCTGGTCACCCCACCCCCTATTTGGCTGCCAGGAGGCTTCAGGGTGGCTTTCCAGGCAAAAAAAGGGGCATGGGTGGGGATGCAACAGCCCAGCCAGTCACATAACCACATAGCCATGCCCACAAAGCCACACCCACCCAGCAACTCCCACAGAACTGGTAGTAAAAAAAGTTGAATCCCACCACTGATAATTTGTTCTTCTTCCACATGAAGTGTTAATACCACTTTATAATGCTTTGGTAAGGTCAAACTTGGAATACTGAATCCAGTTTTGATCGCCACAATGGAAAAAAGATGTTGAGATTCTAGAAAGAGTGCAGAGAAGAGCAACAAAGATGATTAGAAGACTGGAGGCTAAAAAACATAAAGAACAGTTTTTGGGTATGTCTATTTTGATGCAAAAAGGAGTAGGGATAACATGGTAGCAATGTTCCAATATCTCAGGGGCTGCCACAAAGAAGAGGGAGTCAACCTTCTCCAAAGCATCTGAGGGCAGGACAAGAAACAACTTGCCTCCAGAAGTTGTAAACACTCCAACACTCGAAGTTCTTAAGAAGAGATTAGATTGGATTATTTTTTTGTCTACTAAAGTACAAATAGTCCTCACCAACCAGCAATTGGGACCAGCAATTCCATTGCTGAACAGCACAGCCATTAAGTGATATGTCACACTACTGTGTTGACTTATGACTTCAGTTCCAGTTGCAGTCATTAAGTGAATCACGGTGAGTCATTGAGCAGGCTATCACACCACCACAACTTGCGAGGTCCTGCTGGCTTCTGCATTGACTTTCCATTTTGGAAGATGGCTGTGAAAGTCACTTACAACAATTAATTGACCACTGTGACCATTTTAAATGCATGCTGGCTGCCAAGTACCTGAATTGCAATCACGTGGTTACGAGTACACTGTGACAACTACATCTTTGAGGGCTGGTCATAGGTCTTCTTTTTCAGTGCTGTTGTAACCCTGTTTTTTTTTTTAAAAAAAATCTAATTCCATATCTCATCATATCTCATCTATCCTAGCAATTGAAGGCCTTTCACCATCTGTACCTAACTATGGCCCAAATTCTCCGGCAAGATCTTTCTTCTGTCATATTCCCATGAGCCTCAGTGGCACAGTGAATAGAGCACAGTACTTAGTGCTGTACTTAGCTCCAGCTGCCTGCAATTAAGGCAAGTTCAAATCTCACCGGGCTCAAAGTTGATCCAGCCTTTCATCCTTCCAAGGTAAGTAAAATGAGGACCCACAAATGTTGGGGGCAATATGCTGATTCTGTAAAAATGTGCTATTGCTATCTGCTGTAAACTGTAAAACTGTAAAACTGTAAAAATGTGCTATTGCTATCTGTTGTATTGTTATCTGCTATCTATTGAAAGCTGCCCAGAGTCCTTCGGGAGTTGGGCAGCATAGAAATGTAAACAACAAATAAATAGAAATGTAAACAATAAATGTTCCCAGTCATGGGTTAGTCAGGCTTAAATTAGTGTTTTGAAGATGTTTTCTCCCACCAAAGAGGAACATCATTATGCACCAAAGAGGAACATCATCAAAACATCTTTTGGATGAAATCCACTTTTGGATGAAATCAGTCACATCATGCCTCCAGGTGGCCAATGTAGCAATAGCACTTAGACTTATATATCAGTTTACAGTGCTTTACAGCCCATTCTAAATGGTTTACAGAGTCAGCCTATTCCCCCCAACAATCTGGATCTTCATTTTACTGTCTTCAGAAGGATGGAAGGCTGAGTCAACCTTGAGCTAATGAGATTTGAACTGCCAAATTGCAGGCAGCTGGCAGTTAGCAGAAGTAGTCTGCAGTACTGCACTCTAACCACTGCACCACAGTGGCTCTTTGTAATAATTGAATATACAATACAGGTAGTCCTTGACTTACATCCATTCATTTACAACCATTTCAGAGTTACAACGGCACTGAAAGAAGTGACTCATGATCGTTTTTCACAGTTAATGTCTGTTGTAGCATCCCTATGGTCACGTGATCAAAATTTGGTTGCTTGGCAACTGGCTTCTGTTTATGATGTTTGCACTGCCCAGGGTCATGTGATCACCTTTTGTGACGTTCTGACAAGGAAAGTCATTGGGAAAAGCCAGATTTATTTAAAAACAGTGCTACTAACTTAACAACTGCAGTGATTTTCTTAACAACTGTATCAAAAAAGGTCATAAAATGGAGCAAAACTCACTTAACCTCTGACTTGTTTAGCAATGGAAATTTTGGGCTCAATTGTGATTGCAAGTCAAGGACTACCTGTACAGGATTTATTTTGGATGAAAACAATATAATAATGTAATTCCTGCCTTCAATGAACAAGGTGTTGGAAGTCATGTAAAAGCCCATGCAAATGCATGTGGTATTTGTATTTCTCTTATTTTGAAAGCTTAATTTTGCTGACTGCCAGCACTTCGATTTTCGTCAGCGCAAAGTTGACTCAGACTTCTATCCTTCCATCCTTCTGAGATCGGTGAAATGAGGGCCCATATTGTTGGGGGCAATATGCTGACTCTGTAAACCCCTTAGAGAGGCCTGTAAAGGACTGTGAAGCAGTAAATACACCTAACTGCTATTGTTATTAAGGGAGGAAGGCGGGGTACACTGTATATATACCATTCTGCTGGATTCTGCAGAGCACTTAGCTTGAGGAGCTATCCAAATTCTGCACTCAATGGTTGTAGGAAGTTGGTTGGTTGTGTAATTTCAGGTAGAGAATAAGCCCCACATAATAACATCTGACTGTCCACAACTGAAAAGTCCCCCTACAATGAAACTGATCAAATGGTGCCTTTTAGTAATCAAGCAACTAAAAACATCTATCATTTTGCTTATCATGTGAAGCTCACACACAATCAGGGAAGATTATTTGGCAAAAGTAAGAAGCAAGACAACAGAGGCCAGAAGCAGCAAATTCTACCTCACTGTAATTTTTGCTGACTCAAAATGCATGGATACTTTGCTTTTCATAAAGGCCAGAACCCATTCAAATGCAAGAATAAAAAGGCTGCAGCCAGCTACAGCTGTATTCATTATCAATATCATATGAAATACTGCAATCATGTTCAATTGAATATCATTATATTCCCATTGCAAGACTTCTCACTGAAAATGCTTAGCACTGCAAATCCTTATGTATTTGACCTACTGGCTCTTACTGGCAATAGCGATTATCAGCAACTATATATGCAGGGGTACCTTACCTTTCATCTTGATCCTCTTTAGCAAACATTTTGACTGAACATGTAAACAGTATTTATAAAAGTATTTCTGAAAATATAAACATCTGAGGGAAATTGCAGTCCAAGGAGACTCAAATGCTGAGAGTTGAGTTAGAATACTGCAAATATGGCTTGTATTCATTACTAGCTTTACCAGCAAAATATAATAGGAAAATAGCATCCAATGGCTTGTTAATTTTTGGAGATTCCTCTTACATTTAGTCTGCATATATGATTAAGTAAACTATATCACACAAAAACACAGTGAACTTCATTATTTATAAATAAAGAATAAATATCCATTTAGTTAAGGATAATAAAACCTTGCATGACTCAGGGTTGAACTGTGGGGTTCTTGGCAGTATCTGGGCTTGGTTGTTTACTTGCAGAGAGCTTACACTGATGATGTTATCTAGTTTGGTAATTAAATTTCTACAAGATAAGATTCCCCCCAATAGCTATTCTGAATATTCTTTACAGAGAAGGATGGAGTAAGGGACAATAGAGGAAAAAAACAGTAAAAATAATGTATTTATGGCACTTACAGAATGTTTTTATGTTCAATCATTTGATTGTACCATTTATAGCAGCCTTGTTTAACTTAGTATCCTCCAAATTTGTTTGGATCACAAGTCATAGAATTCTCATGAAAGCAAGTTAATGGGATCTCATTCATTGTTACAACACCTCAGGAGAACTACTTTGAATAATCTGTAGTTATCTTCTCAAACGTGTTATAGATGAGATAAATATTTATCAATTTATTGTATTGGATAAATGTTCTAAAACAAGGAAAGTGATTGCATAGTGTCTTCAATGTGGATTATAGGAAAGGGTTGCTACTAGAACAAATTCTGAAGAAAAAGAAAAGAAAGTCTAGCACATCATCAAGGATTGGTCAAAGCTGGTTTATTTAGTAAGAGGATGCAAACATTTTTTTTTCTCAATGACAATAGCTTTTGCAACCAATGCTCTTCTTGTCTGGTTCTTTAACCTTTGTGGGGAGGTCTCCAGTGTGGCCACTTAGCATGTGGATATGGAGCAGGAGGAATAGGAGCAGGGGCTGGGGCAGGCACTGGATGATGAGGACGATGAGGATAAGGATGAGGATGGGGATGAGGATAAGGATGAGGATGAGGGTAAGGGCCAATGCAGCAAATGCCACCATATCCTGAACAGGCACAGTTTGATTGAGAAGTCTGAGTAGGGTGACATCTGTGGGAACAGTGACCATTACAGTGATTGGTGCATTGCCTTTTGTAGCCTGCAAAAGAACAAGGGCAGCATTAGTAGATGCTGATGTATAGGATATATACTTTAATTAATTAATACAGCCTTTCACAATCAGATGCTCTATGAAGTAATGTTATGACAACTTCCACATTTTTCAGCTAGCTTGGTCAAAACTGATTGACATGGTGCAAAGAACTTTCTTCAAAAAAAGTGCTAAGATGGTCTAAGGTCAGTGGCGGGATTCAATTTTTTTTACTATCGGTTCTGTGGGTGTGGCTTAGTGGGCATAGCTATGCAGTTGGCCAATCAGAGGTGGTATTTGCCGGTTCTTCGAACCAATCAAAATTATTGCTACCAGTTCTCCCGAACCTGTGGGAACTGGTTGAATACCATCTCTGTCTAAGGTCCTGTCTGAGGATATCTCTCCTGGAGTTCATTTAAAGGAAACAAATATGGTGAGCTCTTTTCCCCTAGGTTGTAGCTATACAACCCAGAGTCCTGGGGCTCCAAGTACCTCCCAGAATAGTTGATGCAGCTACCAAACGCTCCTGCAAATGCAACTGTCCATTATACCCTTTGATCATGTGACATATTTAAGAGAAGAGAGTCATGGCTGCCTCACAACCATGCTTTTTCAAAAGGCAACTGGACTTTGTTTTTCCTTGAAGATGTTCCACTTCTCATCCAAGAAGCTTCTTCAGTTCCTGGAGAAGTTCCTGAATTGAAGAAGCTTCCTGGATAAGAAATATAATGTCTTCAAGGAAAAACAAAGTCCAGTCACCTTTTGAAAAAGCACCTTTGGGATAACCTTGGCCTGGGTGACTGAGAATCTACATAGACAAAGAGATTGTCACATTCATGTGGAGTAATCATATTGAGTACATTAAATTCATATAGATCTTCTAATTGAATTGCATGTTAAACTAAATCCAATGCAAGTGATCTCTAAGTCCCACAAGAAAAGGACTCTGTTAAAACGTTTTCCCCTCCATAAGTATTTTTTTCTCCAGTGAGACTGGTCTATCAGGGAAATCTGGTCTACCCAAATATGGGATGGAGCATACTGCTTCTGCTTTCGCCTTTCAGCCGCAATCCAGGAGCTTTCAGAGGCAGTCGCTTTTGCAACAAACTATTTGTGGGTGTGGGTGTGGGTGTGGGTGTGGGTGTGGGTGTGGGTGGGTGTGTTTAAAATAAATTTTTAAATATTTTTTAAAATAAATATAAACTTCACCCTCCATACTTTACAAGATTTTTTAAAGCTTCACAGAGAGATCTTATGTTCCAAATTGACACATTCACCAGTAATCTAAAGTTATAATGTCCATTTCATTATGCTTCATCTGTAGACCTGATCTCAGCCCTGCTTGGTGTGTATTCGGTCAAGTCTTGCAGCATTTCTTTTCTCTTGAATCTCCTACCAGCCGCCTACAGAATGTTGGTGGACAATCCCATCAAGATAGTCATTTCAGATGTTGGATAGATAGAGATGAACACTATAAAATTGTCATTTCATCCCACCTTTGTTCACTTGGTTTGTGGCAATGGGACCTTTTTTTTTTTGCCATTGTTTTAACCCAGAAGATTTAGGCATAACACTATAATATCTCCCTGAAGCAAAACAGAAGAAAATGCTTTGAACAAATGTCCTCAAACAGCCTGGAACACCACAAAAATATGACTTATTTTTGTACTCTGTCCAAAATACATTCTAGTTAGGCATTGGGAATGGGAAACATTTCAATTCTACTTCATTTTTATTTCAGCAAAGCAGGAGACTTTCAACAGCAAAATTAGATTTCATTTCCCAATATTCCCAGCAAACAGAGGTTGATATCCAACATAATGGATCTGTCCATAACCCTATTGGTGAGATGGGCAGCATAGAAATTTAATAAGCAAATAAACAAACAAACAACCTGGAAAACATCAAGATGGAGAAGAATCAATTAAACTAACTGTGAATTGAAGTGTTTCTCATTTATCTAACAAGTGAACAGAGAATTCTGATTTTTCAGGGCCATTTATTTAAAGTGACTGATGGGTCTTTAAACTGTAATGATCTGGAGGGGGGCAAGAATATTTTTAAATTATTTGGCCCTTTTAAAAAAAAGAACTAGTTTAGTTGCTGAAACAGAACCATGAACTTCTAATTCTCTCCCAGACATGGAAGCCAGCTTGGTGACTTTGGGTCACTCGTTCTTCCTCAGCCCAATAGAAGGCAGGAGCATTAAATACACTGCTTTGAATTGTATAAAATAACAATAGGAAATAAATAGGAAATAAAAGCAATGCATTTCATCTTCTTTCATATATAATATCCCACCCAGCATTCTTATTGACAGATGTTATAATATATTTTGATATGAATCTTTCAAATTGTTGAATGTTATGGTTTTCCAGGTTTTTTTTAAATAATGACTATTAATTTCAGGTTTTAATATATTTCTGAAGAAAAGTTTCTTTTAGAGTCATATTTCACATACAAAATTTGAAAGCATTGCCAATCCTAGACAACCATCCTGAAATGACCCATAAATTAGTAAAAAAAAAAACCCAGTCAAATATATCCTTCACCGAATCCTCAAATAGTTCAAACAGAGCAACATGTGCATTGTTATGCACACATACTGGGCAGTATCTCTATCATCTTGGGAAAACTCTCCCACCTCTCTACTATAAAAGTAAGGCAACTTCTCCTTTAGATGAAGTTCAGCTTCAGATGATTGTAGGGACACTTCTATGTTGTATTTTTGACAAGAATACAGAAATAGTTTGCTACTGTCTTCTTCTGAGAAAATCTGTCAAGTTCAGCAGTCTGGTCTACAGCCTTGGTATTTTCAGGTGCTCTCTCATTAAATATACACCAGGTGAGTCAATAGTTAACCCTCTTAGATCAGCTAAGATTACTGCTATCTCCCTACTATGCATTATTTTTTAAAATACTGAATTTCAGGGAAATATTATTTGTGTTTATTTGTTAGATTTAAATCAGACTATATTGTACTTCCTCCAGTTATGGTTTATTTATTTGTATATACTTATTAGATTTGAAGTAAAATACTTCAGAGAGAAAAAGAGATTGGTTGAAAGTCATTTGGTGAGCTTCCACAGTTGAAGTTAAAGTTGAAGTTTGCTTTGCGAATGCCAAGCAAGGCATCTAAAAAACTAGTTCCTGAAACCCACAACCTATGTTCTCATTCATTCTCTTTCATTTTTAAATTAATTTTTGAAAATTATCCAATTCCCATTTCTATACTAAAGAAAATGTCTTTAAAAGTTCCTAACTGCAAAGAGATTAATTAAATTAATGAGATTACTCTATCAGCTTAGAGCCATTTTCTTTCCTTTTGCCCTTTAATTCATATACCAATCACCTAGTTTTATCATTATTCAATGGGCCAACGCTTCTGCTACTATACAAATAATCAACCAGTTATTCCTGATATATGTTTATGCAATATACTAGGCCAAAGATAAAAGGCCATGGGGAAGTTTGTAATTCTAAGCAACCCTTGGAAACTCAGCCTTTGTTTTAGTAGGCTGTCTGAGGTAGTCATCTTAAACTATAATATAATGTCTATTGGTTTTTGCCTATTACCGTATATACTCGAGTATAAGCCGACCCGAATATAAGCCGAGGCACCTAACTTTACCTATGAAAACTGGAAAAACTTATTGACTCGAGTATAAGCCG